>WJEZ01003479.1:0-10768 GCA_009869925.1 Thalassaphorura encarpata
ACCAATTTAAAGTGTTAAAGTAAAAAATGAATTTCCAGAGCAAAACTAAAACACGTCCGCTCAGCTCGAGAGCAGAGTCACTCTTGTTTAGCCTAATCTTGTACAAAAGAGTAGCCTACAACACAGGATCAATAGATTGTTTAGCTAAACATTCAAAACTCCAAAATTATTTGATGTCAACAATTATTAGCATTAGATATGCAGTCGATCAAACTGATGAAGAAGAATAAAATAGTTTTTATTTAACATAATAGATTTTTAAAATACACCAAGTGATTTAAATTGAACTCAGTAATCTACAAGTAAATTACAACACCTAATAAATTCTTGTCACTTTGAATATTGAATCCATTGTCATATATAGCTTATTACATAGGCGCTAGTAGGCATATACTGTATGAATTTTTCGTAGCATCCCTACTCCCATAAGTGTAGTTTGTGTAGATTCTCTTCTTGTAATACGCATTTGCTGTTATACTAACTCAGCTTATTAAAAGATAAAAATGACAAAACTTGTTTTGAGCATACATTTTTCAATCCGTACTTAAGTTGAGGAAAATTAGCGATCCTTGTCTTTGAACTTAACTCTGTTAATGAAATTGACATGTATTTTGGCATCATTAGCCTAATTTTGTTTCTGCAACAAAATTACAAAAATTAGTTTATGTTTTTAATATGAGCAAAGAGATATTGAGTTAGCTTCATTCTTCGAAATAATTTTAATTTCATATAGACTAGATTTTCTGATTTATCTTGAAATTAGTATTGCCCTAATGACAGAATACAGAAAGTAATCACATGAATTTCACGTATGAGTATACGAAACTGAATTCTTAATGTTCAAAGTTAAAATGACACTTTCAGTGTGACGAATCTAGAATTGTACACGAATTTTGAAACTCGTTACTCGTGAAATAAAGCTTCATTCTACCTTAAATTTCAGCCTAGCTCCTTTAATTAACTTTTTTTTCTGTACTTCTTGTTTAGATGTGAGGTATTTATTTAGCCAATAATACACATTAAATTACATACCAAATGGTTTAAATTAGCTTCATTGCCCTAATTTTTGGCATGTGCATTACCAGATTTAGTTATTTAATTTTTTCATCGCCAGTATGACTGGTCTAATCTTTGAAATGCTAGTCTGGATCTTCCAACAATCCTTCATATGGGTGAGTTTTTCCGAAACTTTTGTTAATTTGATCCTCCGAATTTCCTGCCTTCTTCAAACCTCGTCTCACCGCGTGATTGAATAACCCTAAACAATATCTACTTATTTCGTTGAACGTTTGTTCCATGAAACCAACTTCCTTCAACAATTTTACAAATTCGTCTGTTGCTTCTTGCGTGAGTTCTTTGATTCCAATGACATTAACATGATTTTCAGTGAGTTTCTTTATTCTTGCAGTATCAGGTGAATTGCACTTGTCAAAATCATATATTTTCAAATTTTTAAAAGCTGTAATCCTTTCATCTCCAGTGAATCCAGAACTTGAGTTGACTGCTTTGACATAAGCAGAAAAAAATGTTGCGTAACATGCCTGCTGCACTCCCCATTCTTCCCATCCATCGTCGTCTGTCTCATTTAGGATAAGGAGGAGTGTAATGAAAGGAAAGTCTTTTCTTGCACTGTTAGCTGGCATACCCATATGGGCGAATCAAGTTTGTGCAGGGAGAGAAGGGAACTACCCATTCGGCCTGGGAATGGTGCCCAGAGGGGAAGGGAAAAACCACGGAAGGGTAAAAAACCCCCCCATAGAACCAATCTCTCCCCTGCCAGGCCGGGAATTGAACCCACAACACCGAAGTGGCAGGAAAGCCCTTAAACCACTATGCTGCGACGGCCTGGCTTCGTCCGTCTCATTTAATACGGTGGGTTTTGGTAGCCCAACAACACGATTTACAACTTAAGATGCTGTTCGGTTAATTTGAAGTTTGTCTGGATTCTTGACCAAATCTTGAGCAAACGAAATGAAAGGTTCAGGATCTGGGCAAGTGTAGTTTGTATAGACTCCATTCTTATAATATGTACTTGCTGTAATTACTAAAAATCTAAATAATTAGGATAGAAATAAAAAATCTTGTCCAGAACCCCATCGTGCTAAGATGCTCCTTGTTAAAATGACACCCAACAAATCATTTTAATTTCTTTTTGCTTATTTAAAGCACATTTATTAATTGGCACTGATTTTATAGTTTTCCCACCGTGTGTTACAGAGTTTTATATTGTTGACATTAAATCGATCCTGCATACATTATTCACATTAAGGTTACTTAAATTGGCTTTATTAACCTAATTTTTCTGTTTTATAGTGGAATTAATAATAATTAAGTTTAATTGTCATTCCAAGTAACTTACATTGGGGGTAGTAATTTCAAAAAATTTCATGCATGAGTATGTGAAAATAGTTTTTATTAAAAATTAACAACCACATCATAACTGATCAAAGTATTTATTCACTTACAATTTAAAAAATTTATTAGTCCCGCGAGAGTGTTGCATGAAATATGTTGCAAAATTGGCTCTGAGTTCTATTTCTGCAATATTGCAGAAAGAGTGTTGCAAGTTGCGCGGGAGTCTGCGCAGTTGCGTTTCCACGTGATAAATGTTGCATGAAATACATTTCAAGCAAGAAAGTTGCATAGGTGAGATGGGAGCTTATAAATATGAATAAAATTGTTGAATTACAGCAAAATTATTTGTTTCAAAATTTAGAAAACCTAAAGTAAGATCTCCATTTTGGTTGCTTAAACGTCGGTTAAATTTTCATCGTAAATGTCGTAGAATGTAGTAGAATTACGAGAATCGAGAAAAAAAATTTCAAAATTTCTGACCGACAAACAAAAATTTTTTTGAGGTCAATGTAATTGCATGAATTGATTGGAGTATAAATTTTTTAAAGCGCGCTCCGCGTGCTATAAGAATTTTATACCAAAATATTATCTAACAAAATTTACCACAAATGACCTCTGCCATGCCTTACCACTCATCTGTTAGGTAGCAATATTTGCATGTGTCATTTGGTTCTTTCCCGAATGTTGAACGGATTTAATGAAGTGATACCTTGCAATTTAAGCAGGTCAAGTGCTAAACCATAGGCCGCATCAGGTTGACCTCTCTCTTGACTTTTGACTTAGACTTATGATCTAGTTTGAATTAAAGCAAACTATGGCATGTGAATAATCATTTATCTTAAGAGGGGATTACGATATAATATAATATTTTAATTGTATTACATAATGCTGTTAAATTCGTTCCAGAAAAATATTCATAACTTCTGAACGGAAGGTCAGAGGTCAAAAACTCAACGCAATTTGGATACCTCATAAAATTTTATTTAAGAGATAAGATTAGCTCAACGCAAGAATATATTTAACAACTTTATAGCATTAACTTTTGCAGGGAAAGAGAAAGGTAATTATTGCATGTAGCACAATTGTAGGGAAACTTAACTCCCCAATGCGTTAGCATGCATTAGAAACGAAAACCGTATTTCAAGAAATGCAAAATGCCTACTAAATTTTGACCTTTTGACCCCGAAAATTTGGACGACATGTTGACCCATCTCAATTTGTAAAGGGTGAATAGGGCTATCTTCATTTCTATTTTTAGCGAATTCGGGCAGTTTCGTAATGTTACAAAACCTGACTTCTGACCATCGGACATTTCCGTTTTGATGGATAATGGCACCCAATTTTTTACCAAATGTGTTTATATTATAGGTAATTTAAAATAAAACATGAATGGTTTAAATCTGTGAGTCGGCTTCCAGTATGGTCCCTTGTCAGCTAAACAAAGGTAGAATTTTTGGATTGCTAACAAGACGTTGAACGCAGCCTTGCACTAAAATAGTCAATTAAAACTGAGGTTGCGGATTTAATTAGTCCAATTCATACAATAATGAGTTTTAATTGCTAGACCTTTCTAGTAATGCTCCGTCACATTTCAAAGTATAAACTAAAATTTGTACTAGATTGTTTTACTATTAATAGTTTTCTTTATTATTCAATATTAAATCCGCTCTGAATAGAATTTTTGAGCATTTGTGTAGGACTTCAAAAAGATTTCTCAAAATTGCGTGTACATAGTGTAACTTATCATCAGACAGACTCAACCTTCTTGACAAGACCAATGAATACTCTGCAATATATCAAAGTTAAACCATACTATCAAATTATTGAATACATGAGACTATTTCAAAGCTATAATACAAAATAAATCTTACGTAAATTCAGTATCCCAACTTGCTGACATCTCCATTAAATTGCATAGATTTGATAACTGGTATGTAGAACCAAGTAAGGAAAACGGTAGATGACTAAAATTACTTATTATCAATAGTAGAAATGGGCAAGATATCTTATTTCACTGCTTAATATTACTACAACAGGGTCTAAAGGTGCATGAGTGCCACAAGATTTTGAAAGAGTAGGACTTTATATCAAATTAATGATTTTATGAGGAGTACAATAAAACAATATACCAGCAGACAACTGTTGTGCTTTAAAATCAGGGCTACAATTTAATCAGAATGATTAACTTGGCTGATGCGTCCTCAGATTAGAGTAAAATTAAACGAATAATTTATAAATCAAACAATACGTAAGCGGACAACTGTGAGGAGAATTTCGAACAAGTTCAGTTTTGCAGATTGAGAATGAGGAAGTTGCTTCACAGTGGCTACAACTTCATAAGAATCATTAACACCACCAATTGACCGAGGCGTCCTGAGTTAAAGTAAAATTAAACGAATAATTTATAAATTCACACCTGTGAAAAAAACTAATCCGGATATTAATTTGACTGGCAATCATTTTTGGTGAGCTCATCTAAACAAAAAGAAAATTAGCGAGTTATTTGCGAGACCTCCAGCACATCAGTAGCTTAGAAAATATCCAATTAAAGTTGCGGTGGCGGATGTGATTAAGTCAATTTATACCATACTAAAGACTTTTAGTTCTCAGAACTTTCTTGTAAAGCACCGCATCGGTTCTGACTGACTAAGAAAAGGTACACAAAAGTACACGGCTTTGTAAAGTACAAACATTTCGCCAAATCATTTTTTTTCAGTGTAACAAAAAAATGAGCGCTGATCTAGTTGTCGTTGTTCTTTGGATCTTTACCTTGATCACTATAGTGCTCATAGTAGGAATTGGCATAGTGGGAAATATACTAAATATCCTCGTACTTGTCAGAAAAGAAATGAAATCGTCGCCAAGCGTAATTCTTCTCGGTTTGGCCTTTTACGACCTACTGCTCTTGTTAAATTTTGTGGCACCATTTGGGGTAGTATTTATTATTCGAGGAATTATTACTATATTCATGGTGTTTGTAACTCCACTCGGAAAAATTGGTAAGATGCTTTCGACTTTAATTAGATTACTAAATTTTGAGGAAGTAATTGAAGAAAATAACCTACATTTGTAGCCTATTTTGGATCTTCTTACATGACAGTTTTAATTACATTGGAAAGATACATCGCGGTGTCAAGGCCCTTACTGGCAAGAAGCGTGCTCACAATAAAGAAGACTAAAATTGCTGTGGCTGTCGTCTGCATCATGTCTCTGATTATGAATATTCCACCTTATTACGAGATAATAAGAGGGTACTATCCTTTGTTAACAGCAAATGAATCAACAATATCAAGTGATTCTGAAAGTTGGGACGATGAAACTGATCTTGTCACATCGAATATAGCATATACACAAGCCCACTATTACAACTCCTATCTCTGGATGACCGTTATTTATCTAATTCCATTTTTCGTCATCGGAGTTTTCAACATTCTAATTTATTTTTCGGTCAGTTTAAATTAATTTCGTACTTGAAAACTAATTTGCACATTGTCTTTTTATTTCTAGGTTCGCAGTGCAAGCGATCAGGACATTGGCCGCTCATCTGATTCCTCGCCTCTCACAAAAATGCTCATCACAATCGTCTTAATATTCTACACGACGAATTCGCTCAGTTACCTCATTATTCTATCAGATATTTTAAGTCCCAAGGATGCACATTTTTTCTCTACCGTTCCAATGCTTGTGAATTCATCTGTAAATTTTATTGTGTACTGTGCCTTGGGTAAAAAATTCAGGGCAGAGTTTGTGAAGATGTGGAGGGAATGGCTTCAATACATTTGCCGCTGGAACAGGAACAGAGAGACTGCTAATTCCAGAATTCCGACCAATGGGTTGAACGTGGAAACAAATGTTTAAGATTGAGTGATATTGGATAATTAATGAGTTTTAGCACGTTACAATAATAAATTCATGTACATGAATAAAATTTAATAATATTGGCGTTTAGTTGTACTAACTGGCATGAACCAAAATTGGGTAAAATTTAAAAAGTTATACTAATTTACATTCAGTAAAGAACCAAATGACACATGCAAACATTGCTGCCTAACAGATGCGTGGTCGGGCTTGTCAGAGGTCATTTGTAGCAAATTTTTTTAGCTAATATTTTTTCATGAAATCACATAAAATTTCGTGGAAATTTGATTTTTTTTTAAAAAAATTAATTTTTTAGTTTTTTAATAATATAATTTAGGGGGATTTTAATTAGTAAAAGACCTTTGAAGAGCTAATTTTCTCAGGGTTAATTCCTATAAGGATTATCCTAAACTGAATTTCGTGATAATTCATAAAATCGCACTGACCATGTCTTTGAGCGTAGCGGGCTAATAATAATTTTATGTCAGTTTTAAGTGAAGGTCTTTCAATAAAAAATTAGTCCGACCAATTTCGAGGGTACCTCCCTCGTAATTTTGTTGCTAGCTCGATCGGCCATACTTTAAACGTTGACCAATCACAATAAAATTATTTTAATTGGGCTTATTGGCTGGTATCGTCTGATTTATATTGGAATTATTATTTTCATTCTTAGAACGTAGGACAAAATAAGTGCGTGAATTCTAAGCATGAGCATGTAAAATGAAATTTTTATTAAAATTTAAAATGACGACATTTCCGATACGGCAAGTTCGGCTTATACACAGATTTCTCAACTCGTTCTGCTTGTAGAGAAAATTAGCTTGACATTTAGCCTGGTTAATATAAAACTGGTGCACATTCAGAAGCACGCATAGTTTAACTGTACGAACAAGTGACAAATTTTATTTCGCATTTTTTAATATTCACTCTGGATCTCCTAATAGACCTTCATTTGGATGATTTCTCCCGAGGAATTTACTAATTTTATCATCTGAATTGCCTGCTTTCTTCAGAGCGCGTCTCACTGTGTGATAAAATAGCCCTTCACAATCTCTACTTACTTCCCTGAAAGTGACTTCTGTGAGGCCAACTTCCTTTAACAATTTTGTAAATTCATTCTTTGTTTCATCGGAGGCTTCCTTCATTCCAATATTTTTAGCAAATCCTTCTCCAAGTTTCTTCATTTTTGCCGTATAAGTTGAATTACACTTGTCAAAATCAAATATTTTTAAATTTTTGAGTGCTGTAATTCTGGCATCTCCAGTAAATCCAGAGCTTGCATTGATGGCCTTGACATATGCAGAAAAGAATGTTGCATAACATGCCTGTTGCACTCCCCATGCCTCCCAACCTTGTTCGTCAGTCTCATTTAAAGCTGCCGCTTTTGGTAGCCCTACCACACGATTCACAAGTTCAGATGCTGTTTCGTTAATTTCAAGTTTAGAAGGAGTGGTGACCAAATTTTGAGCAAATCCAACAAACGGTTCTGGGTTTGGGCATGTGTAGTTGGTATAAGTTCCTTTTTTATAATATGCATTTGCACTAGATGCACAAACGAGGGTTAGAACCGAAAACCCAAATAAATAATCAGAAATCCCCATGATTCGTGTGCTGTACAAGCAACTGCTAGCTCCCGGAAGTAACTGATTAAATATTCATCATTTTATGTGGGTTTTATACAAGTCTTTTATTCGCTTAAGCTGTAGCATTTCATGTCGAGTTTTCCCGACATGAAATTAGATCGTGACAACAATTCAAGTGCACGAATAGTGGTTTATGCTACGCAGTAAACTAGTTATAATAGGAAACGTTAACTAATTGGACGATGACAAAGCTTCAATGACATTCAACCACTATAACTCTTTTAAACATGTTATGATGATTTCATGTCTATCAACTCTACTGATCAATTACAGAAATAGATTGCGAGCAATTTATTTTATTGCAAGTAATAGACTCGTGGTTCCACTGAATAGCCATTCGACCATTGTTGCCTTTGCGTTTTTTTCCATATAGTAATGAGATCCGATCGCACATCTGATGACCCTCAAACTCTTTGCTATTCTGACGTATTCTTTCCTTTCCATTCCAACCTTAGGTAAATTTTCCATTTTGAAAAGGGATGATCTAAATTCCGAGGATAGTTCAAACATTTGAGACATGACGATAAGTCCCTGGAATGAGAACAAAATAACAAGCCATGGCTTGTGCAATTGCGAATAAATAAATGACTGGGTTGATTATGGACCAAAATTTAACGCATGCAAAGAAAGCTCCCATCGATACGAGACCCGTTATCAGTTTTACTCCTGGGATGAAATCTTGTCCAAGTGTTGTGTTTTGTGTCGTGGATAAAATGTAGAGCTGACGGTAGAGCTTGAAACTTGCATATGTTCCTTTACGCAGTTCTAGTTTTTCTGATGGCGCGAGCGCATCTACGTAGTCACAGTCTTTCCCAATTTCTTTCAACCAAAAATTCGTACTGACAAAGTAAACGATTTCAATGACCAACATCGTAACGATGAGGAGGATACTATCAACGAACATCCAAAATTCTAGTGCTGTGAGCAAAACTAGTGAAATGTTTCCTACGAGAGAATGCGACGGCGCAACCATTGATGCAAGAAAAACTGGAGAATCAAATTTCACCAGAAAACAAAGCATGAATAGAAAACATCCTGAGCACATGCTCCAAAGGAAACATTGAAGAAACTTTTCTCTCAAGGGGTTGTCTACGTATTCAGTTTTCAGACACAAGGAGTCCTTTATTAAAAATATTAAAAATGAAATATAGAGTAATCAAAATATTTGGAAACTTATACCTTACCATATTCAGTATTGAGACGAAGCAGTTTGTTCAATCCATCCGCGATTTGATCTTTATGATAGTAGAGGGTCAAATGTAGCAGAATAAATGCAACTCGGTTTCCGAATATCAACAAACAGAAGAACAGATCCCCGTAGTCCCTCGTCCTTTCAAAATTATTTAAGATGATGCCAAAGCTCAGACAAGCAAAAATGCCATTAAATATTGATAAATAAGTTTTGAATGATTGCAAGAGATTCTTCCAATTTGAAGTTGTGGAAAGTAGTAAATTTAAACGTCTTGACTTGGAACTATTGCCGCTTTTAGAATCAAAATCAAGGGCTAAAGTACCGAATGTACAGCCAACCTTCAACACTTTCTTTAATAAATCGAATTCAACTTTTGTAAACATTTTTCTAAATGTGTGGATGAAGTGAAGACTGGTGTCTGGTGCTAGATAAATGAAGCGAATATTGTCTTCTTTTGTAATTGAAGCTTCAAAATTTTCCTTAACCTTCCAAAGTGCTAATTTAAATACTAATTTGCATGCCTATTACCTATCCTACGTTCTAAATTACTACATCAATTATCTTGAGAGCCAAATTGGTGCTCAAAGTTCAATTTCAACAAATTTTCCTATTATTATAAGAAAGATTTTGTTCACTAATCGCTTTTAATATCAAATAATGGGCAACGCTTGAACTTTGATTTCGAGGCCACCTAAAATTTGATATAAATTCAGTAGTGCAATCATTTCCACATTTCGCAACACTAATAATAACAGTTTCTGCTTAGTCTAAGTTTAAATTTGAGAAATAGAAAATTGGTCTTGATTAAAGTTATTTGAACTATGCTTAAACAAAACAAGTTACGCAATAACCATATGCAAACGATTCAAGAGAAATTTCATCACGAAAACAAATCAGCAAGAGAAAAATCAGTCCAAAGAGAAAAAAGGATTGATTTTATTTTAATTTTATAAAGCTAATTTAATTGAATTGAGTTTTTTTACTTTTTACGCTGCGTACTTCATAACACTATACTAGAGTTTTACTAATATGGTAGGCATAGTCTTTTTTTGAAGGTAATTTGTCATTTCATTTAGCCTAACTTTTGAGTTTTGCAAAGAAATGTGATAATTGACATTGGTTAATATTATGTGCCAAGGTTACAAATTTCAATAACCACAAAAGGGGCACATGCAAATCAACACAAAGGTCCTCGAAATAATTCACGTACTAAAATTTCTTGATCTGATTAACAGTCAGTTGTGCCTAAATGACCTTAACTAAATTAGAGACAGTACAGAGTTTTAATTACTATGAATTGATTTTAGGTTAGAATTAACTAGCATTATGCTTTCGTTTATCTCGATTCTGATGCTTTGAACTTGAACTAACTGCATCTACTGCGGACCAAATACAAATTCATTTTACTGCAAGTAATAAGCTCGTGGTTCCACTGAAGAGATATTCAACCATTGTTGACTTTGCATTTTTTTCCATGTAATAATGCGATCCAATGGCACATCTGATGACTTCTAAACTCTTTCCACTTCTGACGTATTATTTTCTTTCCATCCTCAGGTAGATTTTCCAATTTAAGAAGAGATGACTTAAAGTCTGAGGAGAGCTCAAACATTTGAGACATGACGTACGTACCTGGAATAAGAACAAAATAACAAGCCGTGGCTTGGGCAATAGCGAATAAATAAACGATAGGGTTAATTGTTGACTAAAATTTAACGCA
>WJEZ01003480.1:0-10767 GCA_009869925.1 Thalassaphorura encarpata
GAATTGCTAAAAAAATAAAACTTTCAAAAGTTGTGTTTTGTTTTGATATTTCCAAAATTCATCCGGCTTGCTTTTGCTTACAGCATGCGGATGGATTCAAATTTCGTACGCTAAATGCATGGGCGCGAATTAAACTGTTTGAACAATTTCATTTCGCCGTAGATGTAAATTCATTTACAATTTTTCACATTCGTGTACTTAATGCATCTGATTATTTTAGGTACGAATTTCCCTGAGGTCAATTAATTAACAGAAAGTCGAAAATTTGAAAGCTATTTCTTAAGGCACGACAGGATTTTCATAAAAATGAATCCAGCACAGCAAATCGCAAATAACATTGCATTTTCCCTCAGGGGACTTGAATTTCCAGCTTCGGTTCATAAAGCTTTGGCAGAAATTGGTAAGTTGGAGAACTGGAGCTGTATGACTAAATTAATTCTAGGTTTGTAATAAATATTCAGTAATGTAAGAGTCATCAAAAGACAAAAAGAAAAAGGGCAACATTTTACAGACAAAGTAAAATAAGCTTTTCACCTTAATTGCTGATTGCTGCTGCTTGAGTGTGCACAGCTAAGGTAGTCTGATGAGGAGTGTTTTTATTAAAGAGTAAAAGACCCATTGCCGATAATTAAGTTTCAGTTTTCCGAAAGTAGTCTTAAGAATTTTTACACTTGAACAGAGCAACTATACTACTCCTGTCAGAAGTCTGGATATCCTTGGACACCGGAAGCCGTAACTGAGAGTATTTACCAATTCATTTTTGCTATATTCGACCCGAGGGATTTGAAACGCTCTGTAAGATTAGGATCATGACTTGACTTTGTTTTAAAGATATATCAACTTAATCCTGATGCAATTTGTTTAGCGTTTATCTACTGCTCAGAAGCTTCAATTGGCCGAAATCTTATTATCCTTCCTTTCTGCACCAACTGATACAAATCGTAAAGGCTTGTTCAGTACAATTTTTCCTCCTTATTGCCTCAATCGTAAGTAATTTGTTTTTGAAAGACCTTGAGAAGGTTCTGGTTCAAATTAATTTTGGGGTTTTATCTGTTTAAAATAGAAGGAGATGTCCCGCTCCTGATACTCAGCCTTGTAACATCACTTGCAATTGTGGCTCGGAATACAGAGGTTTTGCAAATCATTTCATTATGGATGATGGTGAGCACAATTCTTTGGAAATTCTAAGTAAACCTAATTCGTTAATAAGATAAGTAATGGTGAACTTCAAGTTTGAATAGTGAGAATTTTAAGAATTAACAAGTTTGTACGATCGTATTTTAATTTTAAGCATTAACGTACCAGTGAGTACTAGAAACTGTAACAATTATTGTTCTTGTAAGCTGGAAGAGTATAACATGTAATCGGCGGTCTGTTATGGATGTGTAATTAGTATTCCCCTTTTGTATTAATTTCTAATTTCTTATTATACAGAGTTGTGGAGTTGACAATCCTTCAGTTCTTTACATTGCTGCAGACATTACGAAAGATTTGATCCAAGACGAAAATCTAGACAAGTACAGTCATCTTCCTAAAACAGCATTCCTCTTTACATCCATCCTTCTCATTGCCATTGGGAAAACTTTTCAGACACAAGGTCAGTCAGTCAGTCTGAGTTTTTCTTCCTGCCTTAATTAATTGATTATGGTCACATGCATGTAAACTTATCTTTCTGGAATTGGTTATCATGTAATGAAATTATTGAGTTTTACCTTTCCAGCTCCTCCAGCAAGGCTCATAACACAAGTCACTTCATGGATTGAGTCGTGTCCTTCAGTATGCTACATTCCACCGCATACATCCATATTCGGTGAGTTCTAAAGTTCAAGGCTAAAGTTAGTACGTAGTTTCCTAACCCTGTAAATTGTTGAGCTATTTATCCGTGCACATTGCATTTTTTGATTGAGACTTTCTTATTGATTCCAATGCAGAAATATTCAGATGGATTCTTATAAGCGATGAAACTTACCCGAGATTGGAATGGGCAATTTTTGACTCGATCAGTCACATAGGGCCTGGAATGTGCATCCAAGTCATTCCCCAAGCCATGAAACTCATCCAAGATCTCAAGGTTAAATTCTCTAACATGAGTGCTCTCAACGTGAACAACCCGGAGGCTATGATAACGAAGACTGAACTTTTATTTGGGCTCATCCTTATTCTCCTTGGAACTGGATGCTTAGAATTAAATGAAATTCGTAAGTTTGGGCTATTTAGTTTAATTTTATGAAATTATTTTTAAGCAAAATGAAACACCTAAGGCTTGGAGCCCTATGAAAATGAATTGTTTTAATTTTCCCTAGATCCACTCCTGGAAGAAGCCCAAAATGCTCAACTTCCAAGAACAGGGCATTATAAAGTTTTGGAAGGAATGTATTCAAAGTAAATGTGTTTGTTTTATAAAATACTGATAGAATATTTTAAGTTTTGAAAATTAAAGGTAAATTCACTTCCTATTTAATTTTCTGGAGATTCATTTAATACTATTTCCTAGCAATCATAGATATGAACACGGGGATTTAATTAAGTGTCGCCAGCTAGTCTGCATATAAATCTTAGCTGAGCAGCAAATTCCAGTCTGGGTTGCTTGTTGGCTCGGCATCTCTACATATCAAGGATACATCTCTCCAGACAGGCTAGTTTAATTCCTAATTGAAATGGATAGGCAGGTAAATGCATGATCATCCGATAGAATCATGCTCAGGTAGAAAGGAAGCAATCTTAACTTTGATCGGTGCTAGAGGGGTGATGACCGGTGTCTTGAAGGTCGAGGCCAGACGGAGGAGGAGATAAGAAAAAAGTATAAATACGGAGAATCAAGCCCTAACAAATTGAGTCAGTTTTCGAACGTTGGACTGTCATCACTCGGCCCATTACGTTCTCCAGTCTAAGAGTTTGAATTTCAGGTCTTCGTCCAGTCTTAAGAACTCATTCTAGAGTTAACAATGGATTCCAAGAATTGGAAGCCATGGGCCCGGGTGATGATCACAGCCCTCGCTCTTGCTGCCCTCCCTGCTGCAGTTTCACCAAATCCAGCCAACAATCAGTACTACGCACCACCAAGTAAGTTTTTTTCATGAAAATTTCTCATCGTCTCAAGTTGCCTCCATTTCAAAATAACGAGTATCAGTTTCCCCCAATGAAAGTCTAAATTTATTCTTGAGCTGTGGAACTAATTAATTTAATTTAAAAATTTCAGGTTATCAGCCCGAGTACTACAGTCCACCAGCTTATTATCAACCACCTTCATATACACCATCTTACCCGGCCCCATCTTATTACCAGCCACCAAGCTATGAGCCCTCTTACCCGGCGCCTTCTTATTATCAGCCACCATCGTACGAGCCTTCATATCCAGCACCATCCTACTATTCACCTCCAAGTAAGTTAAAAAATTGCCCATTTCATGGAGATACTTTTTCGTTTCAATTTTATCCCAAAATTTTTATTTCAATTACATTTCTGTATATTTGAGTTTCGATTTCTCGCATTGCCCCATTTCGAATTTTTGAATTTATTCTGAGATTTTAATGTAAAATAATTTTGGAAATGGGGAAAATTGAGGTTCTAATCGATCCTAATCTAATTTTCTGACTTTTTTGTGTATTTTAACAGCTTACCAAGTTGAGGTTTATAGTCCACCATCGTATGAGCCCTCATACCCGGCACCTTCTTACTATCAGCCACCAAGCTATCAGCCAGCTTATCCAGCTCCTTCTTATTACCAGCCACCTAGCTATGAGCCATCATACCCGGCGCCTTCTTACTATTCTCCACCAAGTAAGTCCTTTGATTTTCAAAAAATTATTCATTCTCAAGAAATCCTTACGAAACTAACAAATTCCTTGATTTAATTTCCAGGCTATCCAAGCTACGAGCCAACTTATTACAGTCCTCCAGCTTACTACAGTCCACCAGCTTATTACAGCCCACCATCTTACCCAGCGCCTTCTTACTATCAGCCACCAAGTAAGTTAATTAAATATTTATTCTAAACTATGCCAACGACTTCTACTAAATCCGATATTTGGATTCGTCAGGCTACCCAAGCTACAGCTACCAGCCTCCAAGCTATGAGCCGGTTTATTATCAGCCACCATTCCTACTCATACCAGCCATCGTACTCGTACCCAAGCCCATCTTATTACCAACCACCAAGTACGGAAATTTTTTCACGTTTGGTTTGGATTTTTCTCAAAATGCCCCTTTAAAGACTTTTTTCGTTTTTATCCCCATTCGAATTGTTCTTTTTTGGAAATGCCAGAGCTCGAATTTCATTTTAGGCTTGTTATTAATCCTGATATTTAATTTTGTTTTTCACAGGCTATGAACCAACTTACTACAGCCCACCGGCTTACTATTCTCCTCCAGCTTATTATTCACCACCAAGCTACCCAAGCTACGAGCCAGCTTACTACAGTCCTCCAGCTTATTACAGCCCACCGGCCTACTATTCACCACCAAGTATGTATTACCTTTTCCAGGGATAACTGAAGCCATTAACTTGAAATTTACAACATTTTTTTTCATTTTTTCCAGGCTACCCAAGCTACGAGCCAACTTACTATCAACCACCAGCTTATTACAGCCCACCGGCCTACTATTCTCCACCAAGTAAATATTTCCCCTGAGACATTCTTGTTTTTAGGAAATTTCTAACGAATTATTTTTCATTTTCTTTGCAGGCTATCCAAGCTACGAGCCAACTTATTACAGCCCTCCAGCTTATTACAGTCCTCCAGCTTATTATAGCCCACCGGCCTACTATTCTCCACCAAGTATGTATTGTAAAGTCCTACTAGTTCTGATCCAAGCTCGATGAAGGTCACTAATTATTAACATTTTATTTTTTCAGGCTACCCAAGCTACGAGCCAACTTACTACCAGCCACCAGCTTACTACAGCCCACCGGCCTACTACAGCCCACCAGCTTATTACAGCCCACCAGCTTACTATTCTCCACCAAGTAAGTTTTCAATTTTCATTTCTCAAATGTCAGTTTTCTGGGGTAAAGGGAAATGTTATTGTTGTTCCGTTGCTCTGTTTTAAAATAACGTTCTAACAAAAGCTCTCTTGAAATTATCAGGCTATCCTAGCTACAGCTNAAATTATCAGGCTATCCTAGCTACAGCTATCCAAGCTATGAGCCGACTTATTATCAGCCACCTTCTTACTCGTACTCATACCCGGCCCCATCATACTATGCACCACCAAGTATGTATTTTATTTTAATTCATTTGCTCTAAACTCATAATAATTAAAGCTAGTTTTGTTTCCTTTGACTTAACGTCGTCGCTTTAGGCTGTCAGTTTCCGTTTCTTCATTTCAAATGTCATTGTATTTTGGAAACTGGTAAAATGAAAATGGAATTTTGGATTCTTCTGCTCAAATGCCCAAATAATTCTAATTTGACATTTTTCTTTGAATTTCCAGGCTACCCAAGCTACAGCTACCAGCCACCAAGCTACGAGCCAACTTATTACCAACCACCAGCTTACTACAGCCCACCGGCTTACTATTCCCCACCAGCTTATGAGCCTTCTTACCCAGCGCCTTCTTACTACCAACCTCCAGCTTACTCTGGTTAGATGACATCTTCCCCCACTCCGGGTTGAAGTCGTGATGATTTATGATTGTGATTTTGTGATTGTGAAACTGTAACTGCATGTTTGCGTTTCCGGTGTTTCTTTAATTGTTATTAACATCAAAAATTTAAAAACTTGTTTCGTTTCAATTGAAATAAATTAGATTCTATCTGGATTAACTAATTTCCATTTGTGTTTCTGTCTATTTATTTTGCCTTCGTCTTCGTCTTCGCTTCGTAATATTTTTTATTTCTCCGCGAATTGCATTAGTCGACATGATAGGCAGGCTAGGGCTTTTGCATAGAAGTGAACTTCTCCTTCCCCAAATTAACTAGATTGTAGAATCATCTTAGAATATTTACTTTTATTTGACATGTCTGACTCATAGCTTTCCCTAAGCTTTGATTGTCATTTCTTTAGAAACTGAGGAAAGATTTTTAATCAGATGCTTTGGGATTGATTAGTTTGAATTTTAATTGCCCAAGTTTCCCTTGCACTTGTACTTGGATAATAAAGAATTATCAGACGAGCAGCACGCATTCATTCAAGTTAATAAATAATTCACGAGGATGTAAGGGAAAAGAAGAATAAGAAATCAAATACATAATTTGAGCTTGAACTGCACCAATGGAAGTGGAAGTGGGCTATGCATTACTGTACTTGCATTGCACTCTTTGCATTTGCAAGAGTCTTTTATCATTTTATTACAATAATTACACACGCACTCTACTCATCCTTTCAATTTCATGTGATCCATCATCATTCCGCTGAAAGAGAATCTGCCAAGAAGTTCATGGGCTTCATTCACACATTGTACTGCTTGATCAATTACTATTATTTGCCTGACACGCCTAAAAATCTATTTTTACTACTTAATCTCAAGTAGGATGATTCATTCTGTACAAAAATAGGGAGATTTTTCAGATTGTTCAATACTTTTGTGTTAATAATAATTGAACAATAACTTTTCCCCACGAACAGACGAGAGGACGAGATAGCCCAGTATAAAATTCTCAGTGGTCAATTACTTCGCCCATAATTAAAGCCTAGCCATGCACTGCACAAAGAATATTGTGGAATAGAAAAGATGCAACGGCAATGGGTGCACGCGTGATTAAGAAAATTATCATAAGAAACTTGACGGCTGAGATTGAGGAGGATTCTTACTATGTTGTCTGTCGTGTGAATGGGGAAAATAATTTTACACGTGAATTTTGTATTAGGGAATCCTGACTGACTCTTCTGAACTGAAGTGTCTAAGATGTCAACCTGTTCTGTTCATTCATCCATGTTGTCGTCGCCGTCGTCAATAGTAAGCAAGCAAGACAAAGGCACGAACGAACGGATTTAGTGCTAAAAAATCTTCTTATCCAATCCATGCAAATGCCAATTGTGGCTCAAATTGATTTTTTTGAGATAAATTCCTTGGAACTTGGAATGGAACTTGAAAGTGAATTGAGACTGAGACTACCCGACGGAAATTGTTGTCTGTTTTCCACTTCACCGCGTAATTAACCACCCACCCATTGTGAAGTTTAAGAAAAAACCTTGATCTTAACCTTTTTTTGCCGGATGTGATCAGCGACAATGCTAAAGAGTGGGTTTTGGCATTCATTCACACACACAGGAGTAATTCCGCATTGAAACTGCAAGGGTTTTAATTTAAGACAAAAGAAGATTAAGTTATGAGCCCTGGCCTGGACCACCAGTAGATTGAATAGCCATGGCCATAGCCCAGTGAAAGTGCTTCAGATCAGACCCAGACTCAGACTCAAATTTGGCATTCAGATTTTAGCACATACACAAGATTGTGATTTGATTTGATTGAGTAGTAGAGTTGAGTGGTCAGGGTTTTGTTTTGGACAAGACTAGGTGAATGTGTCTTTAAGTTTTAAACTCTCTCTCTCGCCCTTTTATTCTTTAATGAATGGATGAATTGAGTGACTGCGGTTGGTTGCGACTTGCGACTCTTGGGTCCATTGGCGATGTGATGTGATTGCCATTACCCATTGCATCCGTGAATATATTTTTTTCTCAGCTTCAGTTGACCAAGTGAAGATATCATTATTCATTGTACTTCTTCTGTGGACATAGCCTCGTTTATTCACCGCGGCGAACGAAGGCTCTCATATTCTTGATACTACTCCTGTCGTCATTGTTGAGCTGACTGGTGGTCCACAAACTCCAAACTCAGAATAAGTCATCAAATTTTTGCATAAGTGAGTTTTTGGTGCAATTGTGTATGACGTGAGTGGCCCTCAAGGGAAAATTGCTTAAACGAAAACGAAGAGGAGCGGTACTGTGTACTCATATTGAGAAATCTTGTCTAACCGTGTGTGTGACAGTAAAAAGCAAAGGAAAACGAAAACAGGAATGGTGAGTGTATAATTTTGAATTATTTCCCTATTTCTTATGTATATTTCTACAACAGACTGTACAATTTGTTCGACTAAAAATGTCAACTAATAATGTATTCAATTGGCTAGAGAATTGAATTATTTCCAAGAAAAAATTTAGTTTGTATTTTATTGTAAAATTTACACAATTTGTCAAATTAATTAAAGTTTCATCTGCCCAACACTTTAGATTAGATAATTTGGCTCAGCTCTAATGAGAAAGTCAACGCATAGGCATAGTTCATAGCAACTAATAGTAATGCAATGCAACTGTCTTTTTCATCCGAATAACTTGGTCCAAGTCCAAGACGTGTCCCGATAGTAGTACGTACAAAAATGAGACAATCTTTATTACGCCTAATTATCCTGTCAGTTTTGCATGTGTCATGTGTGCAATGTAACGTATGATGTTTATTTGGTGCACATGTGAAATGTTAAATTATACTTTCAATTTTCTTAGAAAATTCCACAAAAAGAACATTGTAAGTGATAGGGTAATTGGCAGATACGCCCAGCATTGAACTAAAGATTAGGTAGAAAAGGGTACTTACTTTCCCAATTAGCACTGCTAATTACTAATTCTTGCAAATTAGCGTTAATTAATTGTGTTCTATCCATTCAGAATAAAAATTAAGATATAGATAAATAAAAAATTCCAAAATAGTTTTCTAATTTTGATTTGAATTTTGATCTTTGACCTATTTTTCTAGGAAGCACCAATGATTCTCCTCATTATTGCTCTGATTATGGCTCCTGCCCTTATTCTGGGGGGATACCCACCCAGCAACTGCTGTCCAAACAAATATCCATTTCTTCCAGCACCTCCAGGACAGACTCCACCTTGTTCAAAGAATGGAGCCACGTATTGTGAAAAAATCGAGACTTATCCTGTGTAAGTGAGCGAAGAGAACGCCTAATTAATTAATTGGAAAATTAATCAGCCATTGTGATTAAGGTGGGGCTGGTTGAAACATTTTGATTATTTCCTGTCACGATAGTCTTTACCATTATCATAATGATATCAAGGCAATGACATGACATAGACTCCAGTGCAATGATTGGGTTTAATTGACAAGGAATAAGGTTAAGTGATGCCTTGACATAGCAGGAATAATTAATAACACGCATTGCTGTTGTGTGTTGTGTTTGTGATTGACTTAATCAAGCTGTGAATCTCTGTGGAGTAACTTTTCATTTGTTATTCCATGCAATCTGAACAATACATGCAAAAGGCAGAAAGGAAACAAAGCAAAAGCATGGTCAACCCTGTCGTAAAGCTGTAACGGCCACAGTGGAATAAAATATTGTTGAGAGGGTTTGGCAGGCAGACAAACTTGACTTGGCTCATATCACCGTAAATCATTTAGGATTAAAATTTGTATCATTTCATTTCATTACCCCATGGGGTTCTTTCGTTGAGTGTTATGCGCGATAATAACAGAATAAAAAACTTGAAGAAAATCCTTTGTTTCCTCTTTGGCAAAACAAAAATGCTTGGCTGGCTGATGATTGGAATAATATTTAATGACTCAATGGCAAAGGTGTTGGAGATTAAGGGTAGGTGATAGCTAACATGGCTTGCTTTGCGTATACACGAACGGATCACATTTTCGCAATAAAAGTTGGCAAACAAAGCTCAGGATTTTATTTATTCTACTTCTCCATTGCGTAAGACGTAACCTTAAAGATAAATAATAAAATTTGACTTGTAACACGGCAAACGTGTACCGTAATTTGCTTTGCTTTCACACCATAACATAACCTGAGAATTCTTCTAGTCACTAGTGTGTCGTGTCTTGCTGAGAATGAGAATATGACGAGGTGTTTGTCCGCCTTTCATGACAGGGGCAGCAAAGTACTTCAAATAAAATTCGTGGAACAAATTCCTTTTTAATTTAACAATTATTGCCGTACCTGAATTATCTAAAAGGTCAAACTAGAAACATATTAGAAGAAAGCGTTCTTGTCAACTACCATGAAAGTGACTTATGATTTGACGTTATAGTTTTAGGATTTGACAAGTAATACCCCGTTAAATCAATTAATTTATAATCGTTCTAAAGCAATATTTTACTTAAGTTTTTCGAGTATCTCTCTATTTTGTAAGAAAATGTTTCCAACTGAATACAACTTGATTCATTTTCACAGAGAAACAATTCGTTACCTCCTGTACAAATGGGGAACCACTTATTCTCAGTTTATTCGGACAGAACTGGACCAAGATTTTATTATGATGACACAAAACTATTCATTTTACCCAAAATATCCAAGTACCCATTATGGGGAGCAGACAACTCATTACCTGTATAACAGTTCTTACAACAGTCCGTCGTATCTACCACAAGGACCACCACAATTCCAGCAGCAGCAGCAATATCAGCCTACGCATCAACAACAATTAACTGATCATTACCATGCAGCTGCTGCGGCTGCAATCCTTCCTCCACTCATTCATTCCTTTTGGTGGAATCACCGGGATAGGTCCACCAATCGACGGACTTATCCTTATTTGCCTCAGACTCCTGCTCACACTCGATTTCACAGATACAAAAGACAAACGACGAGTGAAAATCAGGTAAGGGTGGTGACTATGATTAATTTTGTAAAAATTATCTTTGGTTTGCCATATGTATTTTTGCTATTTCTAGCTATGCAGAATATCCTCCAGATTTACAGTCCCACAAGCTGCAATGAATAATGAAGGAAATTGGATGTACGTTGTGAATATGGAAGGAACTCGCTATGTTCAGCAAGTACGAGCAGAAGAATGTGAAGGTCCACCAGGT
>WJEZ01003481.1:0-10766 GCA_009869925.1 Thalassaphorura encarpata
GGATGAACGAGATCAGGTAATGCGATAAAAATGTGTAGAAAAGAGACATGCCTATTGTTCTGACGTTTTAACCTCTTCTACTAAATACTACGGCCCGTAAATTTAAATTAAAACTTAATTCTAAATAAATTTTGATTTATACTTCATGTTGTCAATTTCGAAAATTGAGAGGCCGGGTTTGACAGAATTGCAAATTTACACTTACTATTAATTCGCGACGTAATCTACAATAATTAAGCTTGATAAGGTTGTGACTACATCATTCTTGCTAATTCACGCTCTGCCTAAGTTAGTTCCAAAATCTAAATTTGACACATTAGCACTGACTGTACCCGACGCTGATTTTATGTAGCAGCTTTCTTAATTAAGGTGGCTGTTCCAAAGGACTCGCCTTTTCCTTTACCCGTTTTGGTTAGACAATAGTAATTCTTTTGTATGTGCGGTTGGGAGAAATCCAATCTTATCCTTCTAAACACAAATGCAACGTTCTAGTCTTCTTTCAATCAAAAATTGAATTGAAGAGAAAGTGTTGTTCATATTGTAGAATGAGTTCCCATTTCGTATACAGAGTCAACTTTCCATTTCCCTACCCGAGAGAAGCGAATGGAAAGATTCTATAATTTAACAACACCGATGAATCCAACCTTCCTTGAGTACCTTGAGTTTAATTATCATGTAGACATCTCAGCGTGATCTCGCTTTCAATTTCCTACACTCAACGACTTAAAATTTCAGCTAGAGCTGTTCATTTGGTGTGGGCTGTCAATCTCTAAAAATCTATTAAAAATATTTTTCTCATTCCAACTTTCCTTTCCTTGCGCCATTGGATTAAAGAAGCCAATTTAGTTCAACTCTTTAGCACCTTTCTTTAGATTCTTTCTAATCTCAGCAAAATCTCTATAGAATAAAGTTGAGTAAGCTTTTAGATTTATTACTCCTACACACATTAGTTTAATAAATTGAGCTACTAAGGTACAATATTGCGCCTTTGCTCGTCAATGTTATTCTTTCGTTCTTTTGGGTTGCGTCTTACGGCAGAATCTTTTAACAGATTACTGTAGCGTGTGGCTTAGAACTTTTCCATGCATTGCGGACTTATCGTGTCAAAGCCAGTCTTAGCGGTTTTGAGAATTTCCAGACAATCTGAAAAATATTGTGACATTTCTGCGTGGAAATGTCAAAAGACTAAAATTAATTTGATTTCGCTTTGGCTACACCTGGCATTACAAGACTATATAGGTTTCGTATTTATCGATTTCGTCGAAATTTGTCTTTATGTTTCCCAGCGTAAATAAGTTTTATCATCTCGAGGCTACGACTTTAAGAGAAATTACTGCTGGATAATTCAATGACAATGTGGATAAATATTATTGCCACCTAACTCGATTAGTGTATATTTCCAGGTCGTAGAAGAATGGAGAAAATGCAATGTTGGTTTGTCATGCTGGTGACCGCCCTGATATTCATACAGACATCTGAATCAAAACATGCATGGGAAAGGCCTGGATGTCATAAAGTCGGTAAGACTTATTTCGTTTATATTTTGATGTTCATAGACTTTTTAAAACTATGCGTTCAATGAAAAAAGTCAGACAGTTCAAGGTTTCTAATTCATTTTTCATACATAATTTCTGGACTCTCCGAATGTATTGGTTAGGAAAATAGTACGATGAAATAAATGCGTCGCCGTAGTCCGAGGTAAGAGATGATGTATCCAACTGTTAATTGAATTTACCAAAGAGCTCATACCCAACTTCCGTAATTTGAGTGCGGGTACAACATCAGAGAAACCCGCAGGAGCAATTTCCTCCTTAATTCGTTAGATCTTCATCCTAAATGAATAAGACCTTCTATTCATTCTATCCTCTCTAACCATGTGCATAAGCCGACAGTTCACTCACGGCCTTTGTCTTTGTCCGATAATCTAATCAATTACCACCCGCACCTCCCTGAACTGAAATGAAATTGATAATATTAACTGCGGAAATATATGTTGCTCTTTGACTTGACAGGAAACACGAGGAAGGTGACGATACCAGAATGTGTTGAGTTTTCTATCACAACAAATGCTTGTCGAGGATTCTGTGAATCATTTGCTGTTCCTTCGGCTTGGCATCGTCTTAAGACAAATCCATCTCAAGTCATCACTTCAGTAGGACAATGCTGCAACATTATGGAGACGGAGGACGTGACAGTCAATGTTATGTGTGTGGATGGGCAAAGGGAACTCGTCTTTAAATCGGCAAAGTCATGTTCATGTTATCATTGTAAAAAGGATTAGAAAAAAACTGTCATATTGATATCATATGCGAATATCATTTAGAAATTTCTATGTTGGATGTCTTCATATACGGAATGTACCTGTTGATCATAAACTATTCAATTTATTTCAGTGCTTATTAGCTGGCAAAAGCCAAGCTTATTTTTATTGTGAATTTATCCTGTAGCTGTAATTTCGTAGTCTGTGAATTTTATTTAAATATTGTTGTCGTCTAGGATGTGGATCAGCGTTAGATATTGAATTAAAATGTCTGGATTACTCTTAGATTTGATGTAACGCTTGTTTAAATGTAGACAATATTAGCTGAACTCGAGATCCAAGGTCTTTGCATCTTTCAATGGCGTACTTTTTTGTTTCACAAATAATGCTTACTTCTTATGTGGATGGGGCGATCCTTTGGAAAACCAAATGTCATTTAAAACTACTAATAGTGTAATCAATATAATCCAATCGATTCACTTTCAGATTGTACATATAAAATACTGTGGAAATTGTGGAATCATCATTTCGGAAAATAAAACTGATCAGTCGTAATGCTAATCATAAGGAAGATTTATTCAGCATAGTGCATAATTTTCTAACTGCAAAAGTGTGATTTGTGAATTGTAGAGTCAATACGATTTTGTCCATTCGTTAATTTCGTTTTCAATGGGTTAGGAAACAGACTAGTCCTGATTTTAAATTTAACCGAGATTCTGCTGTCGGGAATCGATAGTTATGGAATTCCCCAATACCTTTTCACTTAAAAACGGGAATACATTCGTCCACAAACTTCTGAGACAATTAAGTAGAAGAACAGATGTTGAGTAAAACTGTGGAGATAATTTACGCATGAAGCGAAACCAGCGTTCTGAATTCCCCTCCCAATCAATAATTAATTGTTCTTATGGGAATTACTTTCACTATCCGACGAGCTCTAATTGGAAAGCAATATTATCATTCCTTTACGCCTTTGTGAAGAATGGGATGGGAATGCACACGCATGAGATGAACACGTCGTGGTGGGCGAGTGGCGACTCAGTCTAATTACATTAATTTTAGGCTCAGATTCAGCGGTACGTTATATTACGCAGTATCATTTTAATTTGACCTTTTCTTTACTGTTCAAAAATTTTAATTCCTGATACCACTGCTCAAATAATTTCGAGTACAGTAACTACTTTTATTAGCGCATTTCTAAAAGTATGTACAAGAAAAATTTGTTTCGACTACTTAATGTGTGATAACTACGAAATAAATACGATGCACATAAAATATATGATAGCCTGAGAGAGATAGAAAGAATCACATAAAATGTGGGCTTTTACTTGGCGGGTGGAACATCATTTCGGTAATTTTTATTGATCAGCCGACTTGCATTACATTCATTCTAAAACAACTACAATTTCATACAAATTACGTGACCACATGAATTTTCTTAAAATGCCGTTAGCATCTCATTAATAGTGCATGTCATCATACATTATAACGTTTATATGATATTTTTTGACACATCTATAATTTTTATTATTTATAATATGGATGAATAGGATTTGATCTGTTATTTGAAGGGCCTTTGTTGCCGTCATTTTACTCAATTTAAAACTCCTGAACGAATTCCTCTGTATCTCAAACCTTCGCAACTTGCCTCCGATGATTTACAAACTGTGCACACACATGTCTCAGCTTCTTGATAGTCGTACCTAAATAAAAGAAATGACTTGTTTCAGGCTAGATTGTCAACTGGTAGAGTAATATAATAGTTCGTTGTATTGTACCGCTCAGTTCCTGGTTCAACATCCGCATCACAATTCGTCAAGATTGCAAAATTAGCTTTCCGAGTTCCATACAAGCAAACTGGGTGGTGAGATCTTTTATATGGAAATCTCCAATCTGGAATCTACATACGATTTACTAGTTATTATATCCATCTAGAAAAAAAAGGTTTCCAACTTTTCCCTTTTCCCAGTGATGCAGCGGAGATAAACTATTTTAAGTAGCAAAATGACGGAAAAAAGTCAACTTACTTCATTCGAATCACATCTGCCCCAACAAGACATAACATTGACATGATCCCAACATTTCTTCCCGGCTGAATCGGTTTTCGTACACCTTAAATAAAAATGCTTGTCAAAATTTGTTTGCTCAACTCCTCACAGAGCACATCATTCCAATTTATCCGGTTAACTTAAGGGCTGAAGTTTCTTTTGAGTTTACTCAACTTTTCACGGAATTGGAATTTTATTTTGTAGGCTAAACATGCTTCTGCAAATAAAGAATTGAAGTGGGGAGTGTCACATCACCCCAGTCTTACTCTGTAGGAATAAAGTCGTCTGTGGCAATCCAGAGTTGTAGCTGGATCAACCGCCCCAGTCCCCAAAATGGTCACTCCTCCCTCGGCGCTCAGTGGCGGACTGTCGTCATCCCCCAACAATGATGAAATTATTTCATCTTGTGATAATGTATCTTGTGCCCAAGCAGTTGGAGTACATCCAAAAATTGCAACGGAGAAAAGGAATAATGACATAAATTTTGACTCCATTTCTCTAAAGTATGAGAGACGTTAGAAGAATCGTTAAAAATCAAGCATTGATAAAGTATTTCCGAAATAAAATTTGAATAGCAAACCTCGATGGGCGTCAGAACCAAAGCGAAAGAGTTGGACTACAAAATTCGCACTACGTCCAACACAGATGGAATCTGGTTCAACAAGTGGCGTTCGCAAAATTCTTCCAGTTAGGTTTTATAGTTACTTTCCCCTGAGTCTATTCTTTCGAGTGACGCAAGTCTAGAATTCGCCAATCCTTCGATGGAAATTGTTCCCTCCTACTCCCGGTGCTTAAAGTGAATTGATGGTCGGTCGAATGTGAGACTTGCTCAGCAAAACTTTATTTTGGTAAAATTGATTCTTTAGACTTCAGAAAGAGTGGGCAGATGTAATTAGGATAAAACATATTTTAACCTCACACGATTCACGCATGCATTCAGAAACGTAAAAAGGTGCTGCGTGGGAAATGCTCCACAACCTTTATAATTTTTCAGAATTTATTATCTTGCCACTCGATTTATTAGCATCTTCATTGCATCCTGCATCTGTATAATCTCCTGCTCCAATGCCATTTGATCAAATATGATTAGTTTTTTAGAATAATTTGATAATAATTTCAACATTTCATCACGAACATAATTCGAATTCAATATCAAACAATTGGAATTTTATTGTAAAATCCAAATGAAGTAAAACAATTAGTATACAAACGGAGCAATGATTGGTACTTTGGCAAATTCCGAGGCATGCTGTTGAATTAACACTCCGTCTTAGTTATCTTATCAAGAATTAATTTACTTTCTTACGGTTTTGTTACTCCTAAATTAAGATACTGTTCATCATAGATCAAATTGAAAAAAATCCACACAAATATTCATGTTACAAATTGAAGAACAAAGTCTGCACTGAATTATACAATAAATGATATTTCAATTATGCGTCAGTAATCAATGTTGACTAACCCGACCAACATTGCCAGCGCTGAGAGCTAAGTCATTGCTTGTTTTAAAGACTTTTTATTTACTTAATCTTCCATCCAATCATGGGAAGGAGGTGGTATAAAATCTAGTCACGTTTGAACAATTATGCTCAAGTTCATCTATACCAACAAATAGAATATTTATCCCTCAAACTTAAATAATAACCTACTGTTACTACTAATATTAAGATTACGTTCTATATTTTTTATACTTGGCAAAAAATGACAATTCTATACTTAAATGTGTTTTCATCACCACGTTGGTGTTCTCCATAAAGTGAGACCCAAACTTACATTTCAACACTCATCCGAAAATCATTCCCAAGGGCACGAAAGACAAAGATGGCGATGAAATTATGAGTAATTCATTCATGTGTTTACTTTGATAAATATCTTTCTTTCGAGGTTTATTTATGCCATTTTGATATTGTAGTGCGATAGGAAAGGGTAATTTATGGGATATGATTTTTGCTGCTCTCATGATATCGTACGATTTATAGATATGCTTTTGAGAGGAAAATCGGTATTCAATTGATATCTATTCATTATCACTCAATCATCACAAATGAATTTCTAAGCAAATTTTTATGAGTGACACAGAATATTTTTAATTTTTACGCATTACCCTCTCATCCGAGACGGAACACAAGTGGTTTAGAATTTACAAGTGATTCATTCTTATTTTAGTCTAAATGTTATATGTACAAGTTCTCATTGTAAGCTTCACTTCAACAGTCAACAGTTACATCTAAACTCTCCTGGTTCAAATTATACAGTGTGATTACGTCTCTATAACTCAATCATCTAATATTGAAGGCAAGAATAACGTTTATAAGTGACAATGAATAACTTGCACCATGAGCCAAGAGTTTGGGTCCGCCCACCCAGGCCAACCCTGAATTTTCTTGGAATGTTAAAAGTTTTGTTTCAAGTCAAAATTGATGTTGAGATGCTTGTTTAGAAAACGATCCTAATAAATCGAAGTTTTGAGAGCAAAGACTCAAGAATTTTAGCATTAGACTGGAGAAATCGTCAGCACCAGTCTTCTTCATCATCAGAGAGCTGTTGAACCTTTGGAAGCTCTCTAGATGAGGGTGGTCCCATGTCGGAATAACCGTCCTGATGGCCTGCGGCTTGAAGCTGCCGCTGTTGTTGGAGGTGGTACCCGTTTGGCACTTGACGTGGCTGCCGTGGGGAAGCAGGCAACATCCTGTTACCACGACCTAGCATTCCAGATGGCGTTACCCCTTTGAATTAATTTTAAATATTGTAAACATAAAGTAACTACATTTGAAGCATTAATAAATATTTGGCTGAATACTAGGGTAAACTACGACCATCGGAACGAGGGAATCAAAGCAAAATTCTACTAACGAAGCCAAAAATAATGGAAGAATACTGGACGTCGATATAAGACAAAATGAGATAGGACAGCGGAGTCGAATCCATACCTAAGGCAACTGCTTGATCAAAGCTAAGAGAATCTCTTCTGAGGCGCTGTTCCGGTAATTGTTGTCGCCAAGGTTCTCTCGGCAATTCCCGACGTCCGCGACCTCCTCGTGGTTCAGGTGTAAAGGTTCTCATCGTTCTCGTCGGAGACATACTCAGTTGAGGGAAATTGATGGCTTCGACCGAACCTATGTTATGTCCCAGACATGATCACAATCCTGCTATTAGTTTGAACTTCTTGCTCAAGTCAAGGATACAATTTCCGAACACTCACCAGAAACTGGTTGAAGACTTCGGCCAGGTTGAGGAAGGCGAAGTGTCGATGGATGTGGAGGTGTTGGTGGCAAACGTCGACCGCCTAGAATGCAAATAAAAAAGTTTAGTTCAATTCATGAAAAATCAAGCCAGTTATCTTAATGGAATCCATACCACTCCTTCTGCCAGGCAACATTGGGTAACTTCCGTTTGGTTGATAAAGTCTCTGGTGATATTGTGGGCTTGGAGAGCGCTCCAAACTGTGCCCTGCCCTTGTTAGCATTCTAAAAAACATCGAAAACGTACAGCAATTTTCTTAGAAAGTTTTATATCTTCAGAATTAAGGTAACCTCGGTGGAAGAAAGCCATGATTGCCTTCAGGATCAGGCGTTGGTGGGCTATCACCATAACCTTCCCTGTATCTGGAGGGGGACAAACAAAACTCCTCTCCCCGAAATTTTCTTAAAATTCTTTTCCTTTTCGAAGTTTCTGACCGAACGATATCTACCACATCAGTTACGGCCTCACTGAATCCAATGTCGTGTAACTGCTGTTGCTGCTGATGGTACTGTGACGGTCCCCTTCGGGTGGAAGTTGTTGGGGATGGAGATCGCGACCTTAAGCTCCCACGATTTTGACGGTCATGATGTGGACGAAGGAATTGGGATTCTAAATTTAAAAAAAAGACGTACTGAGTGATTCTTTCTCGAGGTTACTTGTGTCTTAGACTTTTCTTTACCACGACCCGCGTAATTTTCTTCTTCTGGTCCATCATCTTGAAATGATTCTCGGTCCGCATCTTGGTCTCTATTTCCATTCTCTAAGGGACTCACACTACCCTCTTTTTGTTCGTGAATCAAATCGTGAAGTTCAATGACCTATTGTTTTAAAAAATGGATTAATATTCTCTTTATGTCGTATCGGAAGGTGGGAAATCCGAGGTGTGAGGCATGCAATTGCTAGCAATTGTTACCCAACATGCTATTACATTACTAATAGAAGGATCGATTTTTTAACATAAACATTCATTACGATGCTAACCATTTGGTGCTTTAATTTAGAATACACCTAATACACAAATTATTATAAATATTATATGGTCTCAATCTCAATTACGAAACACTGAGTACATTTGGGCTATAGATTAGTAAACACTTAGATACACATTAAATATTACTAAATTTCTAAAATCAGATTCTAAAACTAATATTAGAAGGACGAACTTCCTAGTTTAGTGCATTTATCACCTTAATGTGGTTGGAAAACGAACTGATAAGCAAATTGGGAAAAAACAAATTGACCAGATTCAAAATGGTTAATTTTTGAGAATAGTTTCTGAATGTTCACATACATAAACTTCCTAGTTTAGTGCATTTATCACCTTAATGTGGTTGGAAAACGAACTGATAAGCAAATTGGGAAAAAACAAATTGATCAGATTCAAAATGGTTAATTTTTGAGAATAGTTTCTGAATGTTCACATACATGAGCAAGACACCGATGACACGATTAAGTCCATAGACTAAGACTTGGTTAGTGCAAAGACTATTTGCTCTCTAAATGACGGCTGCTAAAACAATACATTAATTCAATGAGGCAATTAGTTTTAACTCGGACACCCTTCTAGTTGGAGGAAAGATTTGGAAATCAGACCCCATTTTTTGTTTGCCAACTTGGGCGTCTACTACGTGCAGAACGTTTTTTCCGACTTCGTCGTTTGCCATGTCCACTTCCTTCGCGGTCAAGAAAGTCCTTCATTCCTTCCTCTGTGATTTCTTCTTCATCCTCATTCCCGTGTCCTTTTGTCATTCCCATTAAGCATCTCAACAATCCCGTGGTTGACGATGTCTAAGTCGAATTTTTATTCCATCATTTCCCCTATGCTTCATTATCTACCCTATTATTGTTTCGTGTTTATCTGTTCTAGTTGTACTAACTCAATCTCAATTTAATTAGCTTAATTATATCATATCATACAGTTACATCTTGGCAGGGATTCTTCCTTCACGAACAAAAGCATTTAAATTATTTTACTTACCGGTAGTCCTGGCGGTTGAATTTTGCCAAATCTAGTAGCTTTCCAATTTTCCATCACCAAGAGTCCAGCGTATACTTTCCCCACTGTTAATTTACCCGTACTTAACTCTGTGTTGGCTGGAACGAGCAAGTAGAGTTTTTTCTTGGCTTGAAGTGGCCATATCCTCTTGAGTGTTTCCCTTAATTCTTTATCGGCTGAATCCATTTCATCTGCAGGGCGCATTTTAATGTTCAAGTTTTCCCGAATCAATGCAAAAAGCGTCGTCGTGAATTGAACTTGTCCTTTGTCATCGATTGGCATATTCATTCTTATAAGTTTCTTATAAGCTAAACGATACGGACATTTGTTTCCGAAACCTAATGGTGGGTCCATGTTTCTGAGCATGTCATACATTTCCGTGTAGTGAATCAATCCCCTACATGCAAAAATACAAATAGTAGTACTCGTAGAGAGGAAAAAACTTGAGTTCTAATAGAATAATCTAATCTCAGTTTTTCACATACGTCGCACTCGGATCATACTCTGCCCAAATACGAATGAATTCGTCCAAATGATGAGCACCAAGTATCGAAGAATCTCTCGTCAAATAATCAAAATTGTCCATAATGACAGCAACGAACAAATTCAACATCTGCAATATTATTTTCATAAGTTTTATCATATCTTACCCATTTAATTTTTTAATAAATTACCAAAAATGAGCAGAAGAAAATGAATGAAACAAAGTAGCCGTAGGCCAAATTAGATCCACAATCCTTTGGGATAGGCTTGTTTTCTTTGTCCCTTAGGATTGCATCATCGTCGCAAGGACGGTCTTTGACACAGTCCAACATAATAGACGGCCAAGACTCACCGGTTGCGCATCTGTAATTCAGTACACGATTTTATATTTTTCTGGTCAGTTAGTTTTGCAACTGGGAATCCAACACGATCAAGCTCACCCAAAGTTAAATCATTAAAATTATAATGACCAAATAACAATTAACTATAATTTCTCGAAACGGAAAGTAGAATTTGAGAAGAAATTTTATGCAGAAGTTGACGGCAAGGCTGCTTCTTTTTTAGCAAGTGATCGGCTGGATTCTCATTAATTCAAGCACAGGACAGAACATGTATGAAGAAAGCATAAAATTGAGCTAATAATAATTCTTAGGGACGATTAAACTACTTAAAAATTTACTTTTATCTGAAAATGCAAAGCAGTCAAATGGGCACGAATACGATATTTTAAGCCATG
>WJEZ01003482.1:0-10765 GCA_009869925.1 Thalassaphorura encarpata
AAATGTGCTTCCAGTGTAAGCAATCAAAACAATAAAATCAAAACTATTGTATAGTCAGTACTCCGTTAAGGCAAAATCCAGCTTTGTCAATTAAACCAAACTATAAAGCAATAGGATTTGACATTTTGGATGCAAAATAATTGTAGTGATTTACGCGAAGCTAACAACTCATTAAATTATCATATGTTACAGTTTATTATAAATTACAGATTTCTACATCGTACCAGCACTTTTTCGTATTTCGTACGAGTATAAATTGGTAAAATTGAATTTCACAATCTTCCATTAATGCATGTCATCAGAGTTATTTATTTCTGGATTAAAACGTAGTCTATTATTCGGGGCTTCTCTTTAAGAATTTAGCTTAACCTTGAGCAAACAAATCGCAGAACCTACACGCAACATTGGAAATCAATAAATCGTAATCCAGATATAAAAATTCAATTTCCTTCTCATACATTTAACTTTGATATAATTAAAACCTTCCTCAAGAGTAATGTGATAGAGTGCACCTGCAATTATTGACTTAATGTGGGCCAGTTTGCAGTAATAAATCGTAGATCACTGTAGCACAAAATTTTAACGCTTATGAAAATAAAATTCGTGACTTGTTTTTTCAGCTTTTGCTTATAGTCTTTTTCGTATTTATATCAGTGGGTTATATTGGATTTGAATTATTTAAAGTTGAAAATATTTTTGGTTTTTTCCTTATTTATCCAGTGCTATTACATTGGGTTTGACTAATTTATTATTGCGAATGTCTTTGATTTACCATTGGGTAAAAATATTTCCTTCCTTCATTAGTACTTTGGCTTAACGTAAGCTTAGCCGCATACACAGACAATAAATCCCACAATTTTTCAGAGTCAATTGGTAAATTATATAACGAATCATGATCATGACCACACGAAAAGTTCGCAGAAGATTGGATATTCTTTTGACCATGTATAGTCAATGGTGTTTTTCCCGAATTTTTTTAACTAAAAAACTCAAATTGTTCAGGACATTCCCTTCAAATCTTTGTACAAAATCCACAAACTCATTCACGAATTTCGCATACTTGATTGTATCCTGACACCCTTATCTACAACTCTTGTCTTGCCTACGAATACAAGTTCGGAGACATAGATACTTATAACTTAATTATGAATTTGGCATATGGACTTGGCGGAGCATTACTGGGTATACTTATATGATTATGTTGATCAATTTTAAAATTTTGCAGCCCTGGCTAGGAATACTCATCGAATAGATGAGTGGTTACAAGGTAAGCCAAATATGATCATGTTTTTTTATCAGATCTGGATTTTGTAACCTAATAACTATCAAATCGTTGGCGTTTATACGGAAACAATTTGCAGCAGTATAATTATCAATTTCTGTTACTTTCTGAAGATACTAAGTATACATGGTTTTTGCAAAGCTGGCTTTGGAAATTCGCAATTGGCATGTGAATGTTTCAAGTTTCAAGTTTCAAGTTTCAAGTTTGGTTTTATTTCAGTGTCAAATCAAGTCAATAATTTGCTAATGAATTAACAAATACACTGTTAAAGACAAAGACCGGGAATTGAGCCGGGTGGTATGTTTCTAGCTAATGCTATTGCATGCAATGCAAATTCTAAACGAAATATTGGGCATTCTGCTCCTCAATCTTCTTGGTTTTGCTGGACCACCCTATCCCTAGTCCTAGTCCTACTCTACCTGGTTTTGATCCGGAGGAGATACAAAATCCCTTTTTAAACGACAATTATGCGAAAATAATCATAGAGATACATGGTTTTTTGCAAAGCTGGCTTTGGAAATTCGCAATTGGCATACGAATGTTAAAGACAAAGACCGGGAATTGAGCCGGGTGGGATGTTTCTAGCTAATGCTATTGCATGCAATGCAAATTCTAAACGAAATATTGCGCATTCTGCTCCTCAATCTTCTTGGTTTTGCTGGACCACCCTATCCCTATTCCTATTCCTACGCTACCTGGTTTTGGTGCACCACCCTAGCCCTATACGCTACCGCGATCTGTGGACCAGTCTTGGTCCAAAGACCATGCAGTCTTTTCCCATCTCCATTTTGCCATTCGCGTTCTTGCCTTCTTACAGTGCAGTCCCTTGCTCGGCTCAGTCTGTTCTGTCTTGTCTTCAACATTAAAAGGTAATTTAACTTACAATATTGTAACAACTAAGCTAAATAAGCACTAAATTGATAATATTAACTACCTCCAACATATATGGATGATTCAACTAAATTTATCCTATTTAAATCCTGAATATAGCAGTTTATTGGGTTTTAGTCAAATGTTGCCCACAGTTTTGGTTTTCGTTTTGGGCTTTGTAGTTTATATCGTTACCGTTATAGTATTAAAGTAAAAAAAGAGAGCTCAAACATAAGTCTTAGTTTCTTTGCTTTTCGGTTGTGATGGCTGAATTGATATAATTTGTGCTGCCTAATTTTCAGATAATTCTCCGTGACGAGACGTTAAGATGAATGACGGTGAGTTCTTTAATAAATTATTTTAGGATTATTTACAATGATTTCAAGAAAAATTTGGCGTTACTCTACTCTAACTCTATTAAATTGTTCAAGGAGGGTAGAGAGCAAAGCTAAGTTACATAAATGTAAAACAAGGTGTCTACTCTCCTTGGAATTGTTATTACGTTAACTTGGCTGATTGTAATTTAATTGTTTAGGGAGATATCGTGGGAACGGTGGTGGTTTCCGAGGAGATCGCAGCGGAGGCCGTGGTTATGGCGGCGGAGGTGGGGGTAATTAAAATATAAAGACTTTATTTTGCTAGTTTGAGGGCAGTAGATATTAGAAGCATTCTTTAGCATTGCGTATGGTATGGTTGCAGGTCGTGATAGGCCCATTCAGAAAATGCGAGAGGGGACCCCGATAGGCCCTCTCACGGACAAGGCGAAGCAGATCCCTGGAACATGGATTGATGCAATGGCGGTGGCCTTCAAGCCTCCTCACGGCAAACCTACCGGTGTATTGAAGATGAAATCAGTTTCTATTGAAACAAATCACGTCTCTACTAAGATAACTTTCCCGGAGAAAATTTACCACTACGAAATTACTGTGACATATGTAAGGTTTTAATTTTTATTGCGGCGCTTTTTCTTTATTGTGGCTTAGCTCTGCTTGACACTAATGTCGTTGCCATTGCTTTCGACTTAATAGGGTGATCGTCTTTTGAACAAGTCCAAAGCAAATGTTGCTGTGAGACCAGCCTCATCCCCACGAAAGCAGGCTCCAGGGGCTGGAGCCGGTTTGGACACAATGGAAAAACCGGTAGTTGTGGCGGAGGTACGTCCCAAATTGTGGAAAAAGGTCGTCAATCATGTGATTCCTGAAATTGAGAAACGCCATAAGGAAAAAGGAGGATCCCCTTTGAGAGTCGCTTCCGACTACTCCAAGGCATTGTACACGACTCGCCCATTGCTTGGAATTGACGAGTTTTATAAAGTGGATGCCAAATCGATGACAGATGAATCTGAAGACTCCACCTCATCCTTCATTGTGATTGTTGCGGCGACCAAGTCGGTAATTAGTACTAAGGATCTGTCGGAGGTTGTTAATAACATGAGGGGAAAGGAAGTTGCCAATATTGCTGAAATTGAACAAATATACAACATTGTTCTAAAAACGCTGCCGATTCATCAGTTTATCCACGTGGGTCGAGCGAGTTTCTTCACTGTTCCTAAAGATGACGGATATGAACTCGGCGGAGGTCTGGTCAATATTGGAGGTTTTTCGTCCATTTACACTTTCGGCTGGAAAGCATTCATCAATATTGACAGTAAGTTTAAATAAAAACTTGCTTAGTTTAGTATAAAGTATCAAATTCTGAATTACATTTTGAATTTGTATCAAAGTTGCAAACTCGGCGTTTGTTTTGGGCCGTGACGTGCTGGACGTGTTGAAGAGCTTGTTCCAATCGGAATTCCGGCATGTGAGACTGGTGCGACGTTTCAAAATGGAGCGGAAGGGAAGTAGCTCGAGCCAATGAGCTCCTTAAGAGTAAGACTTGCTTAATTATAAAATAGAAAAAGTGACTGCGGGTATATTGAGATGAATTTATAATTTTCTATACATTTTGATAGCGTGTCAAATCAGTTACACCAGGGAGTCGGTCCCCATGCGTCGCAGGATCGAAGAGGTGATAGCAAGACGTCCACGCGATGTCATCTTTGAAGTGGACAAGAAGAAAACCAACGTCGAAGATTATTTCAAAGAAAAGGGTATCAAACTCAGATTCCCTAATGGTCCTTGCCTTGTGATTGGGAAAAACAAGGCTACAATTCCGGCCGAAGTAAGCCTAAAATTATTTTATTGAGATTTTATAAGAGTTTTATTGCTACTGCATAGTGTCATGTGTCTAATCATTATGAATATTTCAGTTGTGCACGATTGAAAAGGGTCAAAGTTTTACCAAGAAGCTGTCCGATTATCAAACGGCAGCCATGATCAAAGACACGGCGAAGCCCCCAGAAGAAAGGCGGAGGAGAATTATTGAATCTGTAAGTAGAATTTATTACTTTCTTTCTTAGTCTTCAGTTGAATTGTATTTTTACCCTACAATTGATTTGGACTTGAATTAATTTGCAGATTAAAGCTTGTCGTCTGGAAGACGATAAAGTTCTGAAAGAATTTGGTGTTGCACAATTTGGTGCTGGTCATGGATCAGCCAAATTAGTCTTCAGTTGAATTGTATTTTTACTCTACAATTAATTTAGAATTGAATTAATTTACAGATTAAAGCTTGTCGTTTGGAGGACGATAAAGTTCTGAAAGAATTTGGTGTTGCACAATTTGGTGCTGGTCATGGATCAGCCAAGTTACTACAGTTCGAAAATACCCGCATTTTACATACCCCGGACCTTTGTTATGGCGTAAGATTTGATTTAAATTTATACAACATAGTTATACTGTGATTGGAATTTAAATTTTAATTGTGATAATTTAGGAGAATGGGCGTCAGAAGATTTCCCCAACAGACGGGGTTTGGAATATCTGGGAGCACGATTTCAGATTCATTGTCCCAGTCCATGTGAAGAGATGGCGAGTGTTGTACGTAACTACACGGAGTAATAGCAATGCTCATAAAAGTGGCAGCATGGAACTTAAGTAAGGAAACCATCGAATCTTTTAAGTTGTTTTTAGAATTAGTAGTCAACTTTGAACATTTGTTTTATGTAGTCGCTTCGTTGCAATTTTTCGTCGTATGGCCCAACAAGCCGCAATGGGACTACATTTTTTTTATGTAGTCGCTTCGTTGCAATTTTTCGTCGTATGGCCCAACAAGCCGCAATGGGACTCCCTGATTATGAGGGAGTTGATAACGTGAGTAATTTGTTGTTATTTTAGTTCTATTTAGTTTAGTTAGACTTTTGGCAATAATAATTCATAATTGTTTGATTTTAATAACACAGATTGATTGTGAGTCACGTACATTTGAAAAGGATCTTGAGACATATTTAGGCACTTTGAAATATGGCCAAGATTGCTTCGTCCTGGTCATTATTCCCGCAAAGAATCATTTCTGCTATGGGTCAATCAAAAAAGTGGCCGAACTTGGAGTAAGAATAATAATTTTATCGATAGGCACTTTGAAATATGGCCAAGATTGCTTTGTCCTGGTCATTATTCCCGCAAAGAATCATTTCTGCTATGGGTCAATCAAAAAAGTGGCTGAACTAGGGGTAAGAATAATAATTTTATCGTCTTTTGCATAATAGAATTTATTCTTTGATTTTCTTACTGGTCATTTTATCAACTCTTTACAGAGTTTTGGCGTACTCACTCAATGTGTTGCGATTGGAAATGTTGCAAAGCAGCAGACTGCCACCATTGGCAACATTATCTTGAAACTGAATGCCAAGCTGGGTGGCATTAATCATGCTGTGGACCTAACGGCAAAAATTAATCTTCCGCAATCCCAAGTGGACTTNGTGGACCTAACGGCAAAAATTAATCTTCCGCAATCCCAAGTGGACTTTATCCGCTTTCCAATCCTTTTGCTTGGCGCTGATGTCACTCATCCTTCGGCAAACTCTTTGGTAAGGAAATGTCTAATTCTACAGAAGAAAAGTAAAACATTAAATTGATATCTGGTTCTGTTAAATTATAGATGCCTAGTGTAGCAGCTGTCACTGCTAGTTTTGATCGTTATGGCATGCAGTACGGCATGCATCCTCAAGTTCAGCAGCGAGCTGATAAGAACGCCGCTGAGGTCATTGAAAATTTGGAGCTAATCGTCGAGAAGTTTATTCGTCATTATCGTAAGGTGACTGGCAATCCTCCAAAGAAAATCATTTTCTTCCGTGACGGCATTGGCGAAGGACAATTTGCCGAGGTGAGTCTAGACTAGAATTTTTAAGGTTTCAGCTAAGTATTCTAATTAGAATTTTCTCAATCGTTCACTCAATTCTTGATTTGTATTTGTAGGTTTTGAGTAAAGAGCTGGGGGCGCTTCGGAAAGCATGTAAAATGGCTTCGGGCGTTGACACGTACCAACCCAAGATCACGTTTATCACTGTCCAGAAGAGACACAAGACACGTTTTTTCGTTAAAAATGAGCGAGATGGGATTGGCAAGGTGAGTTATTCTATCTTACCTCTACAAAATTTGCTTTTATGACCTCTTTACCAGAATTGTAATTGGCAATTTGTTAATTTTCTTAGTCGCGCAACTGCGCACCTGGGGCTATTGTTGACACAGAAATTGTCCATCCAACGGAGATGGACTTCTACTTACTGTCCCATCAGGGAATCCAGGTAAACTTTATTGCTTGGTTTATGAACTGTAATTCTCTTTAATTTTCTAATAAATTCATGTCATTTATACAGGGGACATCTCGACCAACCCGCTATCATTTGCTTTGGGACGACTCGGATTTCTCTTCTGATGAAATCCAGCTCTTGGCTTATGGCTTGTGCCATGCCTACACCCGATGCGCCCGTACTGTGTCCATTCCTGCTCCTACTTATTATGCCCATTTGGCGGCAATATCGCGTTCGTTGTCAAATTGAGGCTATGCCGTAAGTACTCAATAAAAATGCTAACTATTATTTTTGGGTTTTAATTGGTCAGTTAATTTAATTTAATATATTTGTTTGCAGGCCAACTGCTTACGACAACATAGCCCGCTTGAACGAGTTGGTTTGTCGCAACACCGACTTAGTTAGGGACTACCCGATGCACTTCATTTAATTCAGCAACTTTAAGAATTCAAATTTCCTCATCCTCTTCGTCGTCGTCTTCTTCATCAAAATTCTCGGCCAATGGGTCGACAGTAGTAGTTCGTTGAGCTCTAGAATTTTTCAAAATTATTGACATTAGAATTAGGAATTTATTGGTGTTTTGTTTATTTAGTTGACTCTTTGGGTATAATAGGTGGAGGGTACTTATTTTGTTTTATACTCTTGTGAGTGGACGAAAGGTTTGAATATGGAAAATTATTGTTGCTTACTCAAATTATGGTAAATAAAGACAATTTTTCGAGTCTTTTTCGTCTTCTTCCAGTGTTAATTTGAATGTAGTTAGGGAACTGAGCAAATTATCCTTATTGTCAGGAATATTCTGTTTGGACTTGGTGCTGCTGGTGTTGAGTTTTTTAATCAGTCCTTCAGAGATTTCATAATTTCTGGTCTAGGGAAAAACAGGAGAAAGGATAATCATAAAATTTCGTAGGCTTAAGTTTGTCCGAATTTAGTTGGTATTTACCTCTGTCGTAGTTTTCCCACTGAATTTTGACCTCAAAACAGTACTTGAGAATCCCGACGGCCCGTAATTATTCGCCAAAATCACAATCGTATCTGCTTCCTGCTTCATCACTAAGCACCGAGACTTTTTCTAGCTCTAGTGTTTCCTTTTGGAGAAATCCAATGATTTTGATCTTTGACATTGAGCGTGAGCCAAGTTGTCGAAAAAATCTTTGGACCTTGTTGAAATCTGCGGCATGGATAAGGAGTAAGGTCTAGTCGTCAATCAAAAGAATATTTCTCTTTCCATTGCAATTCACTGAATTTAGATTTGATAGGAATTTTTTGTAGAATTCATCTTATCTGCGTATGGCAAATCGCAAATCCTCTTTCATGCCAAATTAAACTTTTACTTTTTTATATTTCGTCTGTTGTGCGGAGAACTATTGCGTTCTAGTGAATTTAATTGAGATTTTCAACTACTGGAAGGAAAAATCAAATCACAGGAAGAAGAATTGAAGACCTAACCTAATCACCCGAGGAGTGCGCAGTGCGGAGCAAAATAATATCCAGAGGTTCCACGTGGGAAAGGCCTTTCGTTTTGGAGACCGATGGTCGAGAAAACACCGATAAGCAAAGACGGCGATGCGATAGCATCGCTTATTTGCTAGTAGAATAAAATGTAAGTTTACCAACCTGAAGAAATCTTTCTTTGTTACAAGACCAACCAATTGGGGAAATGAGAGACGGCTGAAAAATTCCAATAACATTGCATGAGATTACAACGTGCAGACGAATTTCCATTTTTACCAAGGAAAAACAAACAAGAATGTGCCAAATTCTAGCGCGTAATTTTTTAACATCTTTCTTTCCTTGTAGCAGTTAGTTGGATTTTAGAGGTCAAGGTCAGTCAACCAAAGAGCTCAATCTCATCAGACTTGACATTACTAGAAATTACTTATCGAATCGTGAGTTTACTATTTTCTAACCACCACACATTTATATCTTTAGACGACTGTGTTGCTCTGTACTGTGTTTCATTAATCGCCTTTCATTTTTCGTTGACTTTAGCGTAAAAATAGCTCAAGAAGTTAAAATGAGTAGCCTTGGGAGTGAGGGCAGCAATACTCAGACTCAGGGCCAGACCCCGAGTTTATTTCCTAGTGACCCACGGACCCGGAGTAAATATTATGAACGAATTATAAATGCAAGTGCGAATACTTCTTCAAGTTCAGACTCGGGGTCATCTATTGTGACCTTGTGTGTGATATCACCACCACTGTCTGACCCTCGGCTACAATCATCATCAAATAAACATCAGCCTCCATCGACTTCGACTTCAGCCGTGAGCCCTAGGCAAAGACTTAATTCTCTCAACAGTCAGCTTCCTCCGATAAATTCCTCATCCTCATCTTCCAATCAGCCCAACTCAAAATCCTCGACATCAGGATCAGGATCAGGGCGGACAAAGGTATTTCTTAAAAATCTTTGATTCAATGAATAAATCAGGTTTTAGTTATTTTTATCACCCTTGGCAGTGTTTAAGGTTTAATACAGAAGAAATTGTTTTAATATTCATTTCTAGGAGACAGATGTCAGAAAAGACTCAGAAAATTCACATAAAAAGCCTTCACAGCATCGACGTACTGCTAGATCACCATCTCCGCCCAAACGTTCATCGCCCACGCCCAATCTACGGATTTCAGTTGATTGGATAGGTAAGCACCGCCTTGGAATTTCAACAATGCGATTGCCTGATGGAGCATTGAAGGCTTTGCTGAGAATAAAAGGATTGAGTAAGTAATTTGTGTCTGCTGTCAAGTTTTATCAACTCTTTAGTTGTATTTGTAACAATTTTAATTGTGATCCTAGCGGCTAGCAACAATCGCGTTGAATTTGATTCGGCAATGTACGATAGTGTCAGGAGGACACTCCTATTATTTCGACCTCCAGTTCTTTTGAGACCTGCAGCAAACCCAAGAAATTATCCTTCTAGAAAAGTGCTTCGAAGATCAAAGGTTAGAAGATAATTGTCCCACAATAAGGTTTTGTTTAGGCAACATTTAATTTATACTAGGACTATGGTGACAATGAGAAAAGTGCAAGGACTAGTACTTCGAGAGTGCCCATTACAGCACCAAGATCAACATTTTCCAAATCTGTTAGTCCTCCAAATGGAACAATACTTTGTGAGCCATATCTTGAATTTTATTCATTCAAGGAAATCCACTTGTCTATCGAAGCAATTCAACTTCTGAAAAAGAAAGGGAATGAGCTATCCATTTGTAAGTATTTTGATTAATCGCTTTTAGTGTTGTCAGAATTTTAGAGATGTCAGGAATTAGAATTCCTTTTTTACCTTTTTGTCCTCAGTCACCGTCCCAATGGTTTTTTCACTTTCCCTTTCTGAATGTTTCGTTTCGCTTTCACTCTTTCTATGCTTTTCAAAGAAGTTCTTCCTTTCAAGAAAGTGAATACTAATTCCAGATTTTTTACCTTAATTATTAATTTATACTATAGACAGTGCGAATTGCGGGAGTGGACGATTCTGGTATTTCAGCCCTGATCATTATTCCAAAATTTCTTATGCTTTAAGCAAACTTGCATATCCAATAAAATTAATCCTTCAACCAAAAGAGCCGGAGGGATCTACAAGGGTAATTATTTTTAAACCGTTAACTTAAAGATAGATTAACTAAATAATTACATTTATTTTTCTAATATTTTAATGATGAATAGAAAACCAATCAGAATCAGACTGACGCCGGTACTGTGCCTTGGAGTTGGGGAACACCAACGAATTTACCAAATACAGAAAATACAGTTGGTTCGAATTTGACTAATTCGACTACGAATGCATCTACAGCGACATTGCCCGACTCAAAGACTGACATTCCGGGATATGAATTTGAGAAATATTTGTGTCTTCCACTCACTCTGAAAAACTTGGCTGGGATTAAGGGTATATTCTATTGTCAAGACCAGATCAGCATTTCAACTTTTGATGCCCTTCAAGTCTTTTCATATAAAAGTAATCAGGTGAGTTGATTATTCTATAGTTT
>WJEZ01003483.1:0-10761 GCA_009869925.1 Thalassaphorura encarpata
GTGTGGCCCGTGGCAGGTTTGTCGGGCTTTAGGCTGAAGTAGGGCAGTCCAGGGAGTATGATTGAAATAAATGGAAGATCTCATGCGGAGAAAAATTGAGATAAAAGTTTTGAAATAAACTTGTAGAAGAATTCCAACTTTAAGTGAAGCTGAGGCTGAGCATTGCATTGTGGTAGGTAGCTTTGGCTTTCGGATTTGGGTTGAGTGGAAATAGGAATGATGAAAATTCTTCCAGCTTTTACTTTGGTTCCTTGGAATCCTCATTTATAGACCACTTTTGTAATTTAATAATTTTAGCCATTGCATTACCCGAATTTGAAGAATCCTTTCAAACGGCCACCGAAAACGACTTTGGCGAATTGGATTGGGCGACCAAAGCGAAATTTTATAGAACGTGAGAAAATTGTATCAGATATGTCATCGGTCGGTATTGAAAAATGCCTATATTGAATTCCTTTGACCTTGTAAGTTTGATTCATCAAAAAATATTGGTATCCATCTAATTTTAATGCATTTTGTAGTTGATGCACAGCAAATACGTTATTTTGTTAAATTAAGGAAATCAGATTTTCCGCATCAAATGAGAAAGAAAACGGAACAAATATTTTTAACCCCAATCCTATATTTATAGAGCTATGTGGCATGGCAGTGGATGAGTTTTTTTAAGATTTTAGGAATTATGATGGGAAGAAAAACATCCCGCATTTCCAGCCCAAGTCTCACCGTCACGGCGGAACAGAACGGAAGATGGATAACCACAAGAGATAAATCTACTCCCCTTATAAGGGGAAGTCCTGGTCTGTCTCTTGATATACTCAAGCACACACATTTCTATGAATTCCTTCAAAAATCTTTATTTCTTTTGCTTTCTTCTGGGGTTTGTATTTTCTTTACCTCCATCATGGCGGTTGCAATGCAAATGCAACCCACTTCCTTCCCTTCCTCAGGATTTTTGACTCAAAAGTCAAGGGAAGCAAAAGCAAAGGATTCCGGAATCCAAATGCTCATTGTGGTTTCGCTCGAGTTCCTTGCCAGAAAATTGGGTATGGAAATGAACTTGTTAAGAGAGCTCGTCGTTCTAGTCATTTGTTTGCCAGCAAAAGCCAAACTAAACTGACTACTTGATGAACTCCTCCATGACTTGACTTGACTTGACTTGTTTTGATTTGAATTGTTAGGAAGTGTATTTAGTTTATTGAAGCTTACCAAAGACAATCATGCTGGCCGCCTTGAAGGCATCCCCATAGAATGTAGAAACACGACACAAGTAAATCCCACTCAAGTTGACGACAGGGCGAAGGATTTGAAGGGCCCTGTACATTTTGTGTGTATCTGGTGAAGCTTTATAGCTCAAATTTAATTTTCCTTTCAGGATCCCCAAATCTTGAGGTTTTTGATTAGGGATCCATTGGTAGACTGGATGATCACCAAAGAACCATTTGACAACCAGCCCAGGACGTTCGGCTTCTTCTACGCTGTAGTCACAATCAAGTGTAACGAATTCTTCTGTCCCATTTCGAATGATCGGTGGAACTGAAAGCTCGTTGATATGCACCCCTGTGACCCCTGTAATGAAAAAATCAAATAACGTAAGGTTCATGGAGGAAAAAAAAAGTTCAAATCAAGAGTTTCTGTTTCTTTTAAACTCCATTTGAATGCGGAAGGCAGATTTCACTTCTTTCTACCCCTAGGTCATTGGGCTTTATGGTAGGCCGGCAAGGGTAAAGAATCAAGGAACTGAAAGCTCGTTGATATGCACCCCTGTGACCCCTGTAATGAAAAAATCAAATAACATAAGGTTCATGGAGGAAAAAAGAAGTTCAAATCAAAAGTTTCTGTTTCTTTTAAACTTCATTTGAATGCGGAAGGCAGATTTCACTTCTTTCTACCCCTAGGTCATTGGGCTTTATGGTAAGCAAGAGTAAAGAATCAATTCGCTTATAATCAAAAATAATACTTAAAATGGCCCGAAGTGAATTTTAAATTGACGCTCGTCTATAAAGAGCTGTGCTGTGCTGACATGTGCATTCGGGTAAAAATAATCAACACTTAACACAATACAAGGAATCCATCTCTCCATCTGATGTGTGTATGCTCTCAAAAATCTACTCATGCATACAAAACTTAAAAAAAGCACAGGCTGTGAAAGATGTGTATAGTGCTGAAGAAAGTTTTAGAGAGGCAATGCAATGCAATGCATTTCACTTTCCTTCTCCTTCTACTCCCATCATCGTTTCCTTCCGCCTATATAACCCCAGGAGGGAAAACGAAGAGGAATTTTCTCTAGGCTGTAGAAATGCACATACACACAAACACACAGTATGAATATGTTCTCACTCTATAACCCAGTAGTGGGTATTCCCACCCCTCCATTTGTTTTTTCTCCCCTAGTACTTGGGCCTAAAGCTCAAAGCACTAACTTCCGAAGCTAAGAGCTGAAGCTGAATGACTGAGTTTGCTATCTCCCTAACTTTCAAACATTTTCCACACATTACACAAGCTAAAATTCCCAAATCCCATGAGTATTTTTCCATCGCTCTGATCGAATACGTCACGATTAGTAGTTAAAAATTTCTAATCACATAATAGTAGTTAAAATTAGGAGAGATGTTCCTTTTTTAATGGTGACGCTAATTATGACAAAAAACAACGCCAAAAATCTTTTAATTACTAAGACTAATTAGCTTAGTTAAACAAATCGTAACCACAAATGGCAGAGCTGAAACTGAATGACTGAGTTTGCTATCTCCCTAACTTTCAAACATTTTCCACACATTACACAAGCTAAAATTCCCAAATCCCATGAGTATTTTTCCATCGCTCTGATCGAATACGTCACGACTAGTAGTTAAAAATTTCTGATCACATGATAGTAGTTAAAATTAGGAGAGATGTTCCTTTTTTTAATGGTGACGCTAATTATGACAAAAAACAACGCCAAAAATCTTTTAATTACTAAGACTAATTAGCTTAGTTAAACAAATCGTAACCACAAATGGCAAAAGCAAGTATAACCAAGTATGAAAATAAAACTCATTCAATTAAAACTTTTTCCACTGCTCACAAAAACCATAGATACTATAACTAGGTCATGTTTTTGTCTAATTCTGATACTAGATTTTTACATTTAAACAAAAAGCAAGGCAAACATCTGGCTTTTAATTCTACATCCGCATCTGTAGCAAGCAAGGCAAAAAAAGAATAAAACTTTTTCCACTGATCACAAAAACCATGGATACTATAACTAGGTCATGTTTTTGTCTAATTCTGATACTAGATTTTTACATTTAAACAAAAAGCAAGGCAAACATCTGGCTTTTAATTCTACATCCGCATCTGTAGCAAGCAAGGCAGAAAAGAATAATTAGTTGGGATAATGAGGACTCACGACATGACCGAGCTTTTTTTCTATTCCTATCAACAGGCAAAGACTTAGCACGCACAAATTAAGTGAATTTTTTGTGTTTAACTTCCTCCTTTCCCATCATTAGGAATTATTTCCAGTTGCTTTGCTCAAAGTAAAGAGAGATTTGCTTTCACTTCACTTTCACTTTGAAAAGAAGGGGTGACATTTCCGCCATTAGTGTCTTCTTCGTCGTCGTGGAAGTGAGTATTAGGAACTAGGACTAGGAGGTCTAAGAGTTTTCGTCATCTTAATTCATTTCTTAGTCCTATCTCTTGGGCTTTTGGGTGTGGAGGAGATCAGAGGAGCGAAAGGACAAGGAGAAAAGACAGACGTCTCTTCTGCTCCCAACACATTTTATTGATGGGGAGAAAAACCAAAGTGAAAGCTAAGAAAAGGCTTTTCTCCAAAGTGTCTTGTCTTATCCACTCGATTAGCCAATTTTACCTTCTTGTCTTGATGTGTTTAACTACAAAGTCCAATCTCAAGGCTTCTTTAACAAATTTACTTGACAGGGTAGGGATTAAGGGATTAGCACGCCAACAAACATTGGGCATGTTCAATACATGTATGATATTGCGCGATTTTTAAAATAGTACTCTAGAAATCGGAGACCATAGGACATCTTATATTTTAGAATCTTTTAGTGTCAACTCCTATCCCCCTTGACTAAATGCAAAGTGATGGGAGATGACAAGTGGCTGGGGAGTACATATCATCATAATCGTATCGGACAAACTACAAAGTCCAATCTCAAGGCTTCTTTAACAAATTTACTTGACAGGGTAGGGATTAAGGGATTAGCACGCCAACAAACATTGCGCATGTTCAATACATGTATGATATTGCGCGATTTCTAAAATAGTATTCGAACTCCATATTAGAAATCTAAACTTAGGACATTCTATAGTTTAGAATCTTTTAGTGTCAACTCCTATCCCCCTTGACTAAATGCAAAGTGATGGGAGATGACAAGTGGCTGGGGAGTACATATCATCATAATCGTATCGGACGGACAAGGCACGAGAGAAAGAGAAATCGGAAGAGATTAGGAAAACGAAGACGTGCACTTTGGCCTAAGGCCAATCCCATCGCCTGACTATCAATTCACTTTCGACGTTTCGTTTCGTTTCTTCCTGAAGAAGGTATATAATTCCTTCTTTTATTTTGCATTAAAGCAATAAACGAATATGCAGTATCTTATCTCATATAAAATTTCTTTAATACTTTATATAATCTCAAGTTCTTATGTATTTTGAACGAAATGAGAATTGTATGCATAACGTATTGTAAATCTATACAAAATTTTAACCAGCACCCTTATTTTCTAAATGCATGAAACCTAATGGCATTAGCATTAGCACCAACCCAGGTCATATTGTTCTTGTCTTATTTGTTCAGGAAAGAAGGATAATGACGATAGATGCTCCTGACAGGATCATTAATAATTCCTCAAGAATTTAGAATTCATTTCACCCTTCAGTTTCACATCACAAAATTTTGCTGTTGAGTTTTTCCTTGCAAGTCGGACTCACCAAGGGGTAAGAAAATCCTAAGGTCAGCTTAAGCTTAGGGTTATCGAAGCACCCTGGCTGAATTAGGTTGCGTTGTTGCAGTGCATTGTATTGTATTGGAATTGGAAATGCACTTGAGGTTTCTATTCTCAAGTAAAGTTGAGGTGTGTTATTCTAATAAAAGTGGTTTTGATGGATGATCCACGCCACAGCTACATGCTACAGCCACCTTCCAATTTCCAACAATAGATGATATCCATAATGCTATGGCTATGCTTATGCCTATATGCTATACTTCCTCCCCCTTGCCATCTACATCCAGTTCACAACACAAAAGAAAAGAAAAGGAAATTTTTTTTTTGAAAAGTAGTCTTCCTTCCTTCTTTCCGTAGTTCGGAAGTTCTTATTTACTTTCCCCTCCTTCCTACGCACTTCCTAAACAAAGCAAAAATTGACGCAAAGCGATATGGCCGTGGTGCGGTACAAGTTGTTTCGTTTCTATTTTCCCAAAATACAAATACCTACCCGGGTAGTTCTCTCAGCTTATATGTTAAAAATTTTGTATACATGATGTTGATACATTATTTTATATTTAGAATCTATAATTAGTGAAAGAAAGTACAAAATTCATGTATTTTTAGAACAGAAAAATAATCTTCAGCAGTTTCAGCCTTGAAACAAAGCTTATTTTTCATTTCTTGTATAAAAATAATTTTCTAAAGATATCCAGAAAGATTGTGTACTGCTACCGCTAGGATTTATTTCTAGAGCTCGCAATTAGAGTCCCGTCTCTATTTTCAACCCTGCAGAAAAAATCTGAATCCCAAAACCAAAACTTGATACATTCTTTGTTCCTTTGGCTTGGCTTGGCTTGAGAAAAGTAATCCTAGCTGTAATCCATCAAATTGGTAATACCCCTCAATCCATTGCATTTCTCGCGTACACAAATGAAAACATGAGATGAATCTATTTTTTTCTTTCTCCCCATCTAAACTAAGCTAAGCTAGATAGAATTCCCAATTGGAAATCCATAGCCGAAGCACATAGCATTTCCTTCCTTCCGACACATACGAGTCTGACTCTGACTCCTTTCTCGAATGTAAATAATCTTATCTGATAGGACGGACGGGAAAAAAAGTCCAAGGGATGAGATTCAAAGAAAGTTTGACTACACATACACACGCTATCCAAATCCGCCCTTGTAAAAATCGAAAGCAATCTTAAACTCAACTTTCTCCAAGATTTCTCCCATCAGGAAAGCAATGCTTCAAATAGCTTTAAACTGTCGTGTGGTCTCTACCCTTACGGCTTGGAAATTGATAAGCTCCTTGTTTGGATTTCAAGATTTTCCATGAAGGATTTGGATTTGAGATTTTTTTTTCTATGCAAGTATACTGCCTCTATGTACATTGGTGCTGTGATGCTGCTGCTGGTTGGTACATAATTGAACAAGTGACTTGAAAGGAAGCACTTTGCTTTTCTAACATATCCTTTTACACAGTTTTGCACATCACTTTCATTTCATGCTACAAGAGACGAATTTGAGTTGATAAAACTCTGAAAAAGTTGTAGTTCAGGGCTTATTTTTGAGAATTTCGCTTTCATTTTACCTTGTGAGCATTTACCATGCTGCACTGAGCCTTGCCTCCTTGTATAGTGTCGAAAATACAAAAAGAGAATTCCCTGCGGTGGATAAAGCTTTCTCCGCTTCTAAAGGGAGCAGTTTACTCTAGGAAAAAAGGATCTAACTGCTGTTCTAACATTAAATTATATAAATTTCACCCCTCCTTCATTTCAGCTTGTAGTTCTTTAATTCCCTGGTCTATTTTACTCTACATGGGGAAAGTCTGTCTTCCTCCTCCAAGACTCATCTGTTTCCAATGAATAATGAATTGTGAACAGGAAACAGGCAAGCAGAAAGACAAGACGAACACACAAGGGTGAGCATTGCAAGACAAGACGCATCGCATTGCATGGATATTATATAAAATAAAACAAGGAAATGCTCTCCCTATTAAATAAAGGATTACAATTCTGTTTTTCCTCTCCTTGTGTTTTGAATATTTAAGATGGATGGACTAAAGCCCAAGTTGGGTCCGGGTTCTCATAATTAATGACCCATAAATAAGAATTGAGAACTAGAACTGCCCGTACTAGCTTTGGCTTTGGATCCTTAGACAAGAAACTTGATTTGATGAAGACGAAAAGTGCCTACTTTCCGGACATATCTCTAATTTATTAATACTGGACAAAATATTCAGCATTACAAGAAGTTCTTTCGCCCACGCTCAAATAAGATTCTTTTATATATTTACTGTGCGAGGGCGTCATTTGTGTAGTCAATGCATCTTTACTATACTAGGGGCTTTGTAATACTCATTCTATTATAAGATTCCTTGAACCTAGCAAAATTAATTATCCTATTTCGTCTAACACATATATTTTACTGATTGTCTTGTATTCTGAACTACACTAATTTGTAGAAGTAATACAGTCAATTTTGCCAAAAGTATACTTTAGCAGACTGTTCAAATAAAGCATGTTTTTCGCCATTATGAATGAATAAACCCATCTGGTGGTCTAATCGAATACATGAGTGGGACGTAATTGACAAAACTAATGATCAATTTATCGTAATAATAGATGACCAGGCACTAGGTACCTGTGAATGAATTATTTCGACTATATTTCATACTGTTTGCGAATATTCCTAAAACACAAACTTCATAAGGGAATTTCTTAAGGGAGGTAACAGAAAGAGAAAGGAGAAATAAATACCCACACGGTGATCATAGTTTGTAATAGTAATTCACATCGGGAACCAATTATCATTTACGATATAGGTATATAGAATCAAACTCAATTTCCTTGCCAATGCAATGTTCGAGGATCACAGAAACCACCAGGTTCCAGTCTTAGAAAATTTTGCCAAGCTTGAGCCTATGACTGCGCCATTCCTGGAGCAATCAATTTGTTTTTCTTGTTGTCCTTACATAAATTGCTCCAGCATTCTGCTACTACTAGGTGGGCCACAAAAACTACTTCAGAGTAGACAGTAGTGAGTCTATCATTTATAATTCAGTGTCACTAATAAAAACCCAACGGTGGAAAAATGGTTGAGAATGGGACTGCTATTTTTACTAGAGCAAGCCACGCTATGGCCATGGCTAAGCCAAAATGTCTGTCAACTCTCCATCTTTTGTTATTTGCCAAGACGGGGCGACGGAAAAAGCAAAAGCAATTTCATCCAAGTGTGGCGGAACCTTCGCCAAAATTTAGGGACACTTTTTTTTTGTTTCATTTACTTGTTTTTCTGCATAAATGTAAGAAATGTTTTTAAGCTGTCGAGCCGTGCTAATTTACGAGCTGCTCTAAAGGGAATTCTCATCGCAGACCTGAATATGAAATAAGGTCAAGGATACTCGAAGTTTTTTTAAAACTAATTCAATTTTGTCGGTCAGTCGTAGCGTACCGTGCCGTCAAGTTTTGTTTTAAAAGATGTTTGAGTGTTGAGAAACAGGAGAGACACTAAAATACATCGGGTTGGATGGAACCCACAGAATTTTATTAACTTTGAGTTTATTCTACTCAACGGTTCGTTGTCACGCAGGGGTTCCAGGACTGGCGATTCTCTTCCCAAGGAAGTCGTATTCGATAGTGCTAGAGCAGAGGATTTTCTAAATAGGATTCAATGGTCAAACCTACCAACACCAAGACCAAAACCCATTCTCTCTTTACTTCGTTTCCTACCCTCCCAGGCCATAGCCTGGACGTTTTATAGAGTAGATTGAATTACGTAAGTGCATGGGGTCCTTTATCGATCTTATCAGATAAACCATCAAAACTTTTACAAGCTTTACACTACGAGCTATGAATTCCCACTAATTTAATTAATTTACGGATTTGAATATCCCGAATTTTAGAACAAAGTTTGAAAATTCAATGATACATGACGATGTGGTTTGTCCGTCCTTTCAATTCCCAATGAATTTAATTAGAGTGGCTGTAGAAACAAAATTTTCAGAACTTGATGTGGTGACGACGTACAACATATTTCGGATTTTAGCCTCGCACGACACGACACGGCACGATCTCGTCTCATCTCTCAACGCCTGTCTGCCTCTCATTTCCTGACCGAGTACAGCGATCGTGACTTGACATGTGAGGATTTTATTCTGTATGAACGATTCAGGTCCGGAATTATTTCAAAGTGACGGTCGGAAGTACGTGGCTCTTTAAAGTTTCCGTCAGCCTCAGGCATCGGACAGGCCATGTCATCCCGTGTCAATTTAATTCCGCTCGGCCTTATCTCATTCTCATTTGGATTCACACTCAGCATAGCAAAGCAAAGAATCAATTCGTTACATGACACAAGCTTTGGGCACATTTGAGCAGGTTGCAAATAAATTTATTTCAATAGGTTCATCCCCTCGAGGCGAGGCCTAGGCCCGGCCCGGTGTGGGATTCAGGTTATCAGGTTTATTTGCATAGTACTTTAATGGATTGACGATTGACTCACTAATTTCCGGACCAATGACTATGCTAAAACCCAAATGCAAATCTGGAGCAAAGGAAAACATTCGAATTCAGATTCAGAAGGATTATTTGGTGGCATAGCATGGCATGGCGTGGCGTAGTGGTTGTTGGTTTTCTATTAGCACTTGCCACATTTCGCCCATTAATCTAATTCCAGGTCTAGGCTGAGCTTAGGCTACGGTTGAAAGATTCCTTCAATGTTTTGTTACCATTCTATCTTCTGGAAAGGATTCTTTCCTCCAGTTCAAAATTTATTAGTAGGAGCAACTAAAAGGTTAATAGTACTACTACTAGCACAAGGGAAATTTCTAGAGTCAAGTCGAAAACTATGCACTAAAAATCCAAAAGTTGTTTCATTTTATGTTCTGTTGTATAAACTTATGCTACTGTTGCTCCTAGAATGATTTGTCCTTGTTAGAATTCTACAAATGGCCCTTCTTCCCTCTACGCGATTCTCCATTCATTTATTTCTCTGCTCCTGCTCCTTTTTCTAAAGGTACATTAGGAGATTCAGCTTANGATTCTCCATTCATTTATTTCTCTGCTCCTGCTCCTTTTTCTAAAGGTACATTAGGAGATTCAGCTTAGCTTAGCTTTGCTTTGCTCTGCCTTTCCATGGCATTGATAAATGGTTATTGTAAAAGAAAAGTCAATCTGGAGAAATTTTTAGCAAAACAAAAATAGCACAGCATAGCGAAGAAGCGAGTCAGCTTTAGCCAGATGCCAGCTTAGCTTTAGCTTGACTAACTGACTTGTGCCCTGATTTATTTTTGGGTAAGTTAAGTTGATGATGCTTAGTCCAAGTCCAAGCAAGCCTTAGCTTGGATTGATCGATTCAATTCTTTTACAAAAAACGAAGGAATACACGTTTTTCAGGCCATCGCAGTGCAGCGCAGTTTTGGCTGACGATGATTATAGTGCCAGAAATGGAAATGTGACATGTACCATTTTTCTTGGGTTTTTGGCATTTGGATCAATTTAGCTAAACGATAGCAAAATAAGTATCCAGTTGTATGTGAAATCATGGCCTGCTGCTGCTAGCCTTAAATTAAGTTGACTTGGCTGGCTAGCTGGCGAGGATTAACTGATTTGAAAAATCGGTGACAGGCGTGTGTCTGACAGTTTGAAAGATGCGTTGCTCATGTGGTGAACCAGACTGGCGAAACTCATTTGAATCTTCTGGTCTTCAGATTTGTTGACAGCGACAGTTTTTATAGTTTAGACAGTCCGGCTTGACTTGATGAGGGCAGTGTCTGGATATGAATTTTGAAATTATTTCCAACCTTAAGCAAGGAATTGGATATTTGA
>WJEZ01003484.1:0-10760 GCA_009869925.1 Thalassaphorura encarpata
AATGTAGCAAAAACTGGACTGCATGCAACAAGATGATTTGCTCTGGAGTAAATACATTTTTCTATCCTTTACAACAATAGTCCACTAATGGGCAAATGATTAGGCTGAACAGCATGTAAGCATAAGCATAAATAGATCATATACGAGGGAGGAGAACAAGAACTAAGCTTCCTTGTCACTGTCAAAATTTTACCTTGAATTCTTAAGTATTGACAATGGAAGCAGGATGGCCACGGCCAAGGAGATAATTAAAACCTCCAGAACGGCTAAGGCTGCAAACAGCAAGAGCAATAGCAAGAATTCGACCACACCTGCCTGGATTGCCAACAAGCTCATTATTAACTATCACAGCCATTGCCATTGCCATTGCTACAAGATTTTTTGGGTCCGGGTGTGGATTATTAGTATGTGCGTAGGATATATGAGTTAATGGGCTCCCAATTGCATCGCATTGGTATTGGCAGCAGAAGCAGAACTAAATAAGTCGTCGTGATGGTGGAAAAACCAGAATTTATGAGATTAGGACTGACTCCCTTATGCATTCTTGGAGCAATTAGACATTGCTCTTATGCTAAGCCCGATCATTATTGCCTTGTCATGTTTGATCTAATCCATCAGCAAAAAAGAATAATATAATGGTCAATTTTTTTAGAGTTGCTTTTATGGTTGTCATCATTAGGAATAATATTAGCAGTCAATGATATGCGCATAATTTGAGAAATAGTTTATTGCTTTATAACTAGCAGCACAGGTTGAGACATTTGTGGAATAAATTGCCAACACTCTTGACCAATGACCAATTTCTCCGTCTCCGACGCTGTCAAAATTTCTTATCACGATTTTCACTTTGGGTGGTAATTAAAATTAACTGATCTTTAATCAGGGAAAACTTCATGGAAAAATGCATTTGAAACAACTACTGCACTGCAGTTCAAGAACACGCCCCTGATAAGATTACAAAAACAAGTTTTACTCTACTGATTGCCACGGCCAAGTTTGCAAGGTCTGGTCTGGTCTGGTCACCCAACTTGTCACTTTATTGCTGTCGTCTTTCTCTACAGATATTTTTATGAGTCCACTCAGGTTTTGATATATTGGATGGCAATGCAATTCAATGTCAACTGGATTTTGTTCTGGAAAGATGGGTTGGTTGGTTCTACAGTTTTTTGTGCATTAGTTTTAATGGCCAAAGGGAAGGTAAAGTAAATTGCTTTTGGGGTCAGAAATCAGAATTGCTTGAATTATATTGGATGACTTAAATTTCCATTCCCTGGTTTGAACTGAAAAATTAGTTGTTGCACACGTTCTATTCAAATTGCTGAAAAAAGAACAGCGATTCCAACAAATTCAATTTTCTCAGCCTTGTTTTTATGACTTTTGTGAAAATCACAATAAAGTCAGATATTCTACGTGTACACGCAGTTGAAATTTTTATTAGTTTTTTTCGTTCAAGCATAATAGTAACTTTATGCTAATTTTGCTCGCAGAGATAGTTTAGATTATTAAACATGCTAATGTAGAAATTCTTCTTGAATTTTTATTAGGAAGAGAATCCAGGTTTTTTTTNGTAGAAATTCTTCTTGAATTTTTATTAGGAAGAGAATCCAGGTTTTTCTTGCTAGTAGTAGTAGTGATCTGTGATCTGTGATGTGAGATTTTTATTTTACTTTTTAAGAGCTGACAAATGGACAGCGTAGATTTAAAATTTAAGTAGAAAACTCCCCCGAGGTTTTTTTTTCAGTTTTATGATCATTACACTAAAGGAACCTGTTTTTGGACAGAAAGCAATGCAGGGAGGTAACCTCTGATTTTGACTGTGTGAAGAATACTATACCTTTGGCTACTGTGCGTATGCTTTAGAATAAAATCATAATTTAGACAATTCGTCCAATTCAGGAAAAAATAATATGAAATGACCATTTGAACTTTTCGGAGTGAATGAATGTGTCCCACACAAATCTATTTATAATTAACCATATGATTATGCAGTAAATAAATTTTTGACTCGACACATGATTGCAGAATTTGCAGGAGCAATTGTTTTTTAATTAGCCAGGGTTGACAGTAAACAGCGTTATGGTTGAAATCATTTAATAGGTAATTTGGTATCCGTGTTGTTCGACTGGCTTGTAGCTGGTGACAACTTTGGCAGCAGTATGGTGGACAACTGGGACTGTATGATGAACTCCGCTGGTGTAGACGACTGGAGTATGGTGAGCATTGTAAGTGGTGGTCAATGGAACGGTGTGGTGAGCAGCAGAGTAGACGACTGGAGTATGGACCACTGGGTTAGCAACGTGGTAGGTTGTGGTAAGGCCTCCATTGGCAACAGCCAACACAGCAGCTAATACAAGCTAAAATTCACAAAATTATAGAATAAATTAATTAATTAGGGCATTGTTCATTATGCCTCTCTTTCCTTATAACATTGGGCTACGTTTTGCAAGAACCGTTAAACTATCTACTACCATTTTTATTGTTGCCATGAATTATGAAATAAAATTTGACTTACAAGCTTGTACATTCTGATGAGTTTTTGGGTTGTTGATGTCGTCTAAGGTGATGAAAGGAGTTAAAAATGATTTGTGAAAAGAGGTGGATCAGGTAGATTCCTTTTATAGGTCGTCCGGTTCCGTTTCGGCCATTACATAAGCCAATTTTCATGCAAAGATAATTTAGGCAATTCAAAAAGAATTCGCATGCATATCATAAGCCATTATACATTCCTACCCCGCCTGGACTAGACACCATTTTAAGAATCAGGTACAGCCAGGCCCAGGTTGGATCTGACACATCATAGAAACAAAAGATTAGCAATTAACTTCACCCAAATAACTCGTATTGGTTGGTTCGTAACTTCTCGAATATTCTTTACGAGGTTTTAGTACCTATTCCTGCCTCTAATCCTACAGACCCGATTAAAATCTTGTTTATTGAATTTTAATCATTATAATGTCTACTCACTTGTCCAGTTTTTTGTTTCGCTAAGCTTAGTCTAACTCTAGGGCAATCTGCAATCTCATGAAATTAACATGCAAAGGAAGGAACGAGGAGATTTATTCAGTCCAGGTCGGGCCAGACCAAGGCAGGGCAAATTTTAATGCTACACCTCCATCTACCATTCAATAACTTCATGCAACGGGTAAAGTAGAGAAAGAAGATGATCATCTCATCATTTATAAATGCCCTTGACTCTGTTTTAGTTTTATGAATTTTTGTGGGATTCGACTGAGGTAATTATAGGTGTCAAGTCAGGGGATTACATAAAATAAAATAAGGCCTTGGGGAAATTAATAATTAGTGGTCAAGGCCGATACGTACGACAGAAGCTAAAGAATTTTTGTGGGATTCGACTGAGGTAATTATAGGTGTCAAGTCAGGGGATTACATAAAATAAAATAAGGCCTTGGGGAAATTAATAATTAGTGGTCAAGGCCGATACGTACGAGAGAAGCTACCTGTGCTAAAAGTTCGCGTTTTGCAGTAAAATGAATTTTTTATTTTGATTTTCTTCTAGACACTTAGATTCATCGTAATTTACACTCGTAAGAAAAAATGCTTCTGGCCTAAATTGAGTGAAATAATTTCTGCATACAAATCAGACTTTAGTGATTTTAATTTTTCAGATTTAATAGTTTATTCGGATATCCTTGATTTTACACTTGATGATGAATACATTGACGAACGCAGTCCGTTGTGAAAGCCGTACATTTGACTTCTCTTTCGTAGAATATTTATACTAGACATTCTTGGTTGAATGAACGAACGATAACAACACAAGATGAGCTCTGAGCGTAGGACTTATTTAGTTTCATTATTTTTCATATTACATTTGTTTTAGACGTAGAATAGAATCCCACTACAAGTGGCTGCTCACACATGGTACATTATTTTTATTGTTTGAATTAACAAATTCATAAACACGATCCAGCCCGATTCCGACGTGACTTAAAAACTAAAGGACAGGATCAACTCGACATCGTTCATCCGTAGAACTAGAATGACATGAGGTGCTTCATGGATTTTATTATAACAGAGTGTTTATTCAAAGAAACTTCTGACAATCCTGGATTATTGCTAGTCAAAATACAAATTAAAGTTCAGGTCACATTAATGAGAAGTCAGAGAGTCATTCGACTTGTCGTGGTCGTCAGGAATCTTAAAGGTTCAGATTTAGATATTGCATCGAATTCGGTCGAGTTAATGAAATCCATGAATGGTTCATTACAAAATATGAGAATCCCGGAATTTTAACAATTACAATTATAATTGTTAGAGTGATGAACAATTCTTTGGGAGTTCGGTTTACATTTCAAGTGTCAATTTGAAATTTTAATGGTTAGAAATATTGCCTATCCTGGTTAACTTTCATAATACAATGGCTTTTCCAATTCGTGATGAATTTTCGAGTTTGCCTCATCGTTACAATTTTGCTTGTACAAAAAACAGTGATATAATCACAACAGTATTTCCACAAATGCTGTGACTGATTCAATCCTTGGCCCTAATCCTGTGATGTCATTGGATGAAATATTATCTGCCTTAAACAATTAACAACAAACAAAAAAAATATAAACTACCAAATGCATAAAACACAAACCCTCAATCCAATTATGTAGAAGTAAAATCACTTCAGGCCGAACGAACGCAAACGTAAAACAATTTGGACTGGTAAAAAAATGAATACTTTGTAATATTGTTATCACCCAAAATAATCATGTCTTGGCAAACGAAACATTAAAATTAATTATTAAACACGTTAGATTGGATTTTGAAAGACTGACTACAATTTCACAAATGCATAAAACACAAACCCTCAATCCAATTAAGTAGAAGTAAAATCACTTCAGGCCGAACGAACGCAAATGTAAAACAATTTGGACTGGTAAAAAAAATGAATACTTTGTAATATTGTTATCACCCAAAATAATCATGTCTTTGCAAACGAAACATTAAAATTAATTATTAAACACGTTAGATTGGATTTTGAAAGACTGACTACAATTTCCAAGCAAACAAGCCAATACTGGTCGTTCGAGTCAATTATATAAAATGTTAAAAATTATATAGCAAAATAAGCTTTTCTGGCAAATTAAAATAACATTGATCGTATACCTTGTCGATTGTAATGATAAAAACTGAAATTAACATGACATAAAGGGAGATCCCTCGTCGGACTCGTCGTGTAATTTTGCTTAGCACAATTTTATATTTTTGACTAATGTCATCAGTCATTTCGAAATATTTACTGATTAGGCAGCTTATATAAACAAAATTTGTATTGTATCTACTTTATTTTGAACAATATTAATGGAACGAATCATAAAATCTCAAACCCATTTTTGAGTATTGTATTACCAGTTGTCCTAAATCACCGGGAGTCGGTCATGGGTGCAATCAGCATTAGCAGACACCTGATCCTAATGTAATCGAAATTACAACAATAAATTCTAAATTCTATCTAATTATTGGTCATCCAGTCGGAAGTACCAGTACAGTGCAGTGCATTGATCAGTTCATTTGAGAAATATAGGAGCTTCAGCATTTTAACCGATTAGCTCTCAGGTAAAAGTGCAAATTAACTTTGCTTGCTAACATTTACATAATTACAATTATCCGTTCGTGTACGTACCCTTTTAGTCTCGAACTTCAGGCACACTTTAAATTAAATTATTCCCGAGTAAAATAATAAATTACAATATTAGGCTCAGGTTGTTGAGGGGCTCACCTATTCCCACTCGTCCCAGGTGAAGGATTCCCCGAATTAATTCTAATTGTAGTTTGTGCAGTCGTATTCCCAGCCCCTTGCGTCGTATTGTTCTGATTTGATACTAACCCTAATAAATTTATCAATTGTTGTTGTTGTTGTTGCTGCTGTTGTTGTTGTTGGGGAGGAGGGGCAGGGGCTATTTGTCGATAACTAGGTCGCGTAAGCCCTTGCCTCAGGTGCAGATTTGGATTGGGTCCTTGGGTCAACGTAGCGGCAAGAACAGGGTGCTCCAGGACAACACTTGGAGTTGCAGTTGCAATTGGGCTTAGAAGACTTCCACCAGTCCTTTGAGTAATTTGTGGTTGAGTTCTGGAAGCTGCTAAACGATCCAATAAATTCCCATAAGATGAACCAGAAGAAAGTAGGCCTCCACCTCTGGTCGTAGTGCTGCCACCACTGTTTCCAGATGAAGTGGATGAATCCACCAAATTCGTGATCATTGTTGAGTCTGCACTTGGAGTCCCAGCCAGCAAAGCACTTAATCTGGGTGTAGAATAGGCCAAACTTGCAGGGACAGTGGCAGCAGCGGCAGGGGTTGGCATCACATTTGGGGAAATTGGACTTAGGATTGATGAAATGGAAGGAGATTGAGGTGATTGAAGTTGCATCTGCAATGGGGAAGGGGTTGGAGCTCCACTGATATTATTCGTAGATGAACTCACCATCATAGGTGGAGAGCCAAGGAGGTCATTTATGGTTATTATTGAAGATGAGCAACTAGTTTTTGTAGACGAGGGAGATATGCTAGAGGAAACCATTCCTTGACTGTGGCTGTTGTGTCCAGGTGTAGATGACCCGTCTAGCTTATGCCCAAGTTCCGGTCCAATTGCTTCTGAAAGGGCATTGAAAAATGAATCTACACCATCGCCTGAGCCTCCAGAGCCATTTGGAGTTTGACCAGAGCTATTTCCTTGATTACGACCATAATCTCTTCCTGGTGTGACTGTGGCTGTCGCTGAGGCTGAGGATGGGCCTTGCCCATGAGTCATTTGTCCACTTAGGTTGAGATTAAGATTTAAATTCAAATCAAGGTTCAATCCACGTCCATCAATCGTCCTTGCAGTTGATTGACCACCACTCCCACTATGAAACGTTGCTGAATTTCCATTTGAAGATACATTCAGCAAAGAATTGAGATCTGGGACGGATAGTTCATCCATGTCTTGACCATCAGGAGATTGAACTTGAACTCTGGTTGGCCCTGCCTTTTGAATAATGTTTAAATGCTGAGCACCCAAATTAACATTCTGGGCATTTCGATTCCCTTGATGTTGAGTTGTATTATTCGCAGCTCCAGAATTGATTAGGATTCCCGTAGCATTCATATTCATCATCGTATGCCCTTGTTGACCACTTCCAGCTGTACTGACACGACCTGCGTGACTCATGACTATATTCCCTTGACGCATTAGGGCAGCATGCTGTTGGGGCTGAAGGGTAACCGTATTTGTATTATTTGACAGTCTCAAAATATTTAATGTGTTGAGTTGATTGCTTAACCCTACGGGCATTTGCACAGTATTCCTCCCACTATTCGCCATAGTCGTCGTAATAAAATTTGACATGTTTGATGCATTACTCACAGATGACAAAAGTCCATCCAAACTAATCGCATTTAAATTCAGACTCACACTTCCACCATGCCCTTGTTGATTGACTCCAGAGCTAGAAGATGGAAAACTAATCGCATTTAAATTCAGACTCACACTTCCACCATGCCCTTGTTGATTGACTCCAGAGCTGGAGGATGGAATACTAATTGTATTTTGTGAATTTCCACCTGCAGGGGACACCATGATCATGATTGGAGATGAAGTGGGTTGATGTTGTTGCTGTTGCTGATTTTGATGATGAACCACGTGCTGATGTCCATGATGAACATCCATGGCATTTCCAATCTGAATCGTTTGCATTTGCCCAGTAGTTCCAACGACACCAGTCGAATTTTGAGGTTGGGGCTGAATCGCGACAGTTATAGGCTTTGAACCTCCTTTTGGATTTATTCCAGTGAGCAAAAGAGTCGCAAGGGTTGGTTGCTTACTAATCCGAATCCCAGGTTGTTGTCCAAGTTGAGAATGGATGAGTTGAGGGGCAGTTTGTCTTAAAATGTGTTGTTGTTGATTGCTGCTGCTGCTGGGATTGCTGAAGATTAACATTTATGATCTGTGGACGAGTTAGCAACTGCTGTCGAACAATACGAGCAGCATTCAAGTTCAAATTAAAATTGACATTAGCAGATGCTGTCGTTGGAGCATTTGTGGTAAGAGTCATGGTCGTAGGGGCTGATACCATTGTCGCAGGGCCTAAACTTGTATATAACTTGTTGGATTGACTGAATTTGTTGCTGAACAGAGCGAGGCTGGGGATGAACGATTTGAACTGGTGGTTGGGATTGTGATGATGCGACAGAACCAGTTGCAGTCGCTGGAATCGAAGTCACTTGCACCGTCGAGGGCATCGAAACAACTTTTCCAGGAGGGGCACACACGGTGGCTGGTGATGGAGGAGGTGCAACTACAGCCTGAGGTCCAGGTGGTCCAGTCGTATTCGCAGGGGTAGGAGGAGCGACAATGGTCTCGTAAGCATTAATGTATTTTATTTCAGGACCGACTTGTCCAACTTTACGAATAGTTATTTTACAAGGACGACGACCATCCTCTGTAAAAATATCTGTAAACTGTTGGATATAAAGGGCAACACTAAAACCAGAGCCGAGTTCAAATTGACATTTTGTACTCGCTGGAACACTCGTCCCTGGTAACGAGGTTTTCTTGAGGATACAATGCTGAACGAATTCCAGGAACAGAAGACGTTGGACCATTGCTAAAACCATTGGGTTCAATGAATGACTCTTGTTCCAATTCCCCAAAATAAGACTCACATCCATTTCTTTGGTATATGCTGAGACGAGTTGTATGGGGACGTTTTCGGCGCTCAGTCTCTAAAATGTATTCTTCCATTTTCTTGACATAATTCTCACTGAACATAGGGCGGAGAGTTGCAGGGTCAGCCGGTTGGCCAATTTTATTAATGTCTTCCATATCAGTCGGCGCCGCAAGGGGTATTGGGAACTCCAAATAATTCTGTTCAGTTAAATTAAAAGTATATAAATAAATTCCTGATAAAATATGAGTATTTAGCTATTTTTTGCATGATAATGAGAAAAATAGAACTTACGATGGGAGGCAGTCTTAACAATTCTGGAAGAGATTCCTTTGGTGCCTTTTTATTAATTAGTTTTCGCTGACGAACCGTTTTCTTCACAAAGCGATAGAATGGCATAAAATTCTTGACCTCTGACTCTCCTCCTCTGACAATATTTTCCAGGTCATCATCTTCATCATCTTTTTGCATTACCCGTTTTATCCTTTCTCTCCTTTTGCAAGCACTGACTACAGCTCGTTTCAATTCCTCCGAGTTCCATTTCAGTCGTTCATATTGAGCCTGATTGGCAATCAAACCAACTGTCCTTGAAGGATCTAAGCACAATGGGGGTGCAGTTTCTCTCAAAATTTCTTTCTCCAATTCCAGTTTTTGTTCTAAACTTAAAACATCATCACTGGGCAGTGTTCTAGAGATCTCAGCTGCAAAACTAGCAACTCCATTCTCCAATTTTACACGTTTTAACGGCGGAGCGCAACCATCAGTCGTATCTTCTCCATTTATGATTCCATTCTTCCCCCCAGTGGTTAGAGCAGTCGCCTGCAATAACCTTTTGTGCATTTGTCGATCCTCGAATCCTTTTTCAATCAGATTATCCAAATCTGATAAAATGGATTGATTCGTTGGTTTGAGAACAATTTGGCGGATGACAGGGTTAGAGAAATCCCCCGTGGTTGAAAATCTTCTAAAATCCCTGACTTCACACAACACATGGTTTTGATATGATAGAAGATTGACCCCATCATATTTATCAAATTTTGTCAAGAGTCGCAATGGAATTGTTTGACTGTCAATGCAATCCAAGAGGTAAGTTTCTGAATAAGGGATAAGATGTGATTGTTGGTACACGACAGGGCCTTCTGGGTCAGGAGCCTCTTTTGGAACATAGCAACAATACGTGTAGCCACGATCAGGGGGGTAGAGGCTGACCACCAACATGGCTCTACTCGACGAAGACGACTCGGCTGGTTCCTCAACATCAACAACCACTGTCTTATTATTATTATTAACTAATTGAAGGAGTTGTAGATTTTGATTTTGTTTTAAAAATGGGTTTAACATTTTCTGATCAGGAAGATTTTTGTCGTTCGCGGATCTTCCTAAACCATCCGGCATTAGCCAGCCAAGACAGTTCACTACAGAAGAGAGGAAAGGGTTAAAATTGAAGCATAGAAATCTCAAATCCTTTCTCTTTTCTCACCCGCCATCTGAAACTCAACTCAATTTCAATTCTCATGGCTCAAATCGTCTCATTTCTATGCAGCAGAGGGCACAAGACTTGGTTCCAAAATCCATAATCCTCAATTTTGAGGCCATAGGAATACCTTTATTCATGCAAGGCCTATGGAACAACGTGCCCAGTTATTTTCTCAAAATATTTCATGTTTTTAAAACAAGGGTCAAGCTAGAATGTCGAAATTTTTGACGGATTCAAAATAAATTTTATGAATTGCTTTTTTCAAATTTCGAACGAAACGAATAGCATTAATCTATCTGGTAAATATTCAGTGGTATTCTGGAATCTCTGGGAATGCACCATTTCGTTTAGGCTTCCTATCGAGAGAAAAATGGTTAGAAGTAATTCAGTCTCTAAAATCTAAAGCTTGCTAAAAAAGTTTTACTGTTAAAAACTTTATCAATCAATCAATCAATCAATTTATTCTTTGACATATGGCCGAAGCCTTATCAATTTGCCGAAGCCTTATCAATTTGTTAAAAACTTTATATAAAAATAAAATTAATTATTGCTGGCTAGTGGTCTAATGTTTTAGTCAAACGCTTGGGATTTGCTGTCAATAAAAAGTAAAATTCAAGTACAATAATTTAA
>WJEZ01003485.1:0-10760 GCA_009869925.1 Thalassaphorura encarpata
CGTTCAAAATTCTTAGAGCACTCGATATTTTCTTCAGTACAGAGTAAATAAATTGAATGCCGCATGTAAGATATTGTACTGTCAGTAATTGTAGTATATGGAAAATTGATTGAAATAATGAATTAATAATCTTTGTAGCTAAATAAGCTAATAACAAGGGCTGTTGTCAAACGAGAGGCGTATAGGTCCAAGTGTTTTAATTTTTAATCCACATCAGTCATAGGTTACGTCACTTTGTTTGCATTGAATTAGTATAAAACAAAACAGGAAATGAACAGGAGTCAAAGACCTGGACATGTGGATACACGTTCTTATTTTCGCATGTTCAGTAACGAATGTAACGTCAACCTTGCCTTCTATAAGGACCATTTTATCCGATCTTATCATGCTCTCAATATTCGCCTTCCTTTCATTATTAGGTAAGAAACTCAATTTCGTAGAATGGCCTGATTTAAACTTGATGGAAACGATTTTACTCGAAACTGACGAAACTTATGCAACAGGATTTCCTCAGACTATTATAATCGCTAACGCCGATATATCAACTGGACCGGTCAATTGGGACCCAAGAAAGACGTGCCTAGTTGTAGCGTCCTTCTACATGGCCATTGCAGATCACTGTCGAGGGAGACAGCTTGATTCAGATTGTAATACTCGTCCAATCGATGATCTGCATAAATTAGCACGAAAGTTTATTAAGATGTAATGTAATTTTGCTCTTAATCGAATTAATCAGGTGAGTTTTGGACGTATTTTTAATTCTACATTTAACTTAAAGACTTTCATTCATTTTTAGCGGTGCAGTGACGAAATAAAAAAATTCGGCAAAATCGCAATAGGTACAATCGAGTACACTTTCGGGTTAAGTTCGAAAGACATTTTCCCCTGTGGCGTTGACTCGCTGAACTATCTGTTATCACTGTGTGCAGGAGAGAGACCAGGGGCATATCGATGGCCACACGACATCTTTAAAACCCTCAAGGAAAAATACACCACATGTGCTCAACCGAAGTGCGCTCTGGGAAGCAAAGCAAGATTAATGTACTTTTGGTATCATATCTATCGAATGCAGGACTTCCCTGACGATTTCCCTCAGAATTGGGATCAGAATGCCCTTACAGATATTCTTGGAAAAAATGCTGGAGTAGATAACTGGGAGTTTGATAAGATAAATCAAACACTCTATCAACACCTTTGTCAAATGTGTGCCTGTAACACTTGTGCATATAGATGTGAATCACAAAGGAAAAAGAAAACGCACTATTTCTGAAAAACATTTGATTCTGATCTTACATATGTTATCTGGTTCTTTATGCCTTAAATTTGTCCTAAGAACAATAAATATCATTAAAAATTCAACTCCTATGTTTTGCTGCTAAACACATTGTTCACTGACGCATTCAAAAGCAAAATGTCTGTATGTCAGCAATCTGTGTCAACAGTCTTAATCTTATGTTATATATATGAATAAAGAATTGTTTTGTTTGTTTCTTTATTAGAGTGCTATCCCTGCGATCATGCATCCTATAGATGCCAATTGTCTTATTAGGATTACACTTTAAAATATTTACAGAAATCACAAACAGCCCTATGTTCACTCTAATATGGAATGAACAGGCGCCTTCTTGCCAATAGGGTCTTTGAAGTTACGATTTTACACGTATGCGAATTGAATGTTGAAAGGAAAGGAATTTAAGTAATATGAAATCTGAGACCTAATCCCCACGCAGCACTCTGCCTACCTCATCAGAAAAGTCATGGTTTGAAAATCTCCTCTGAGTTGCCTCCTCTCTCAGTATACAATTGAAAATTTGAATTTAAAATTCTGAAAGAAATTCTGAAGATCTAAGCTTGAAATTTTTAGACAACTTGAATCACATATTGTGCTCAAAAGTAAGTTCTCAAAATTTTAGAGAATTCCCCAGTCCAAATTGTTCATTGTGTCAACTGTACTTTGATTCTGAACTCTGTGCCTGTTGCATTCTTTCTACGACCGCTTGATTCAATGACCCGTCTTTGGAGTTTGCATTAAGATTGGAAAATTAATTTCTACGTCCTCATCTTCCTGTTTGATTTGACACCATAGTTTAAGTCTTTATTTAGTCTGAGTTAGTTCAGAGACAGAATATCTTATCTTATCATGAGTTATGTTATAAAGAGGTTATATTTCCGTCTTTACTATAAATTCTAGTCCAGTCATGCCTAAGTCTAAGGCGAAATCCAGTTCGAGAAACTGCCGTGAAAACAAATTGTAATTCCAAAGCTAAGCCAACCTTACTTTGCTTTTCGCATCTGCTAATTTTCGCCGGCTCATTTCAACTTTACTACGTTTTAATTGTTTTGTGGATCCGTGGTCCGAACATTCTATCTTCTTGCTATATCTTCAACTTCGTCTGACACATTTATGAACAATGGAGGAGTTCATTTTTGATTGGATATATTCAAGTCTTACAAATGAGATCTAAATAAATTGCAGGTGTTTGTTTGGCTATCCCCGAAAAAGTAAAGAGGGAGGGCAAGCAAACAACACGGGAACCAACACAATTTTACTTGCCCTGATAAATTCAATCGAGGTGAACGCGTAAACAATTGCCTACAATGGTGTCAATGAAATAATTTTACATAAATTACACACAGACATACAGACAGAAAGTCAAATTCAACAGTTTAATTAAGAAAACTTTACTACCGTAGTCATGGAAACGAAGCACTTATGATTGAAACCTCTGATTTTTGTGTGTATGTCTGTTTGTGTGCTTGATCGATCATACATTCCTCACACAACGTATTAGTTTAGCCATTCAACGGGGAAAAGCAGCAAGCATTATGGCAACGATTCCGACGACGTGTAAATTCCATGAAATATACTACATTTAACTGTAACATTGTTTTATGTATAGAAGCATTGTAGCGAATGTAGATGGTTTTATTAATGGTGACTCATAGTATTGGTGCTTCGACGACTTTTGCTGTCGGGGTATACAATTTGGGTGTATGATGTTGAACATAAAATCTTTATTTATTTAATATTCCACCATTGTATTAAGTTAAGAACACGTACAAACATGGTGAACACAAAATCCGAAGGACCATTTAATAGAACGGTCAATACATGCCAGTTGACATTCCCCATGTGAATAGCCTCCACAGTCCGTCATTGGAACCTTCTTGATAAATTCGGATTTGCTAAGAGAGTCTCCTTCCATGGCCGTGATTGTATAATTTGTCTCCGGTTCGATTCCTTCTATTGTAATAAGAATACCATTGGCATGTGCAGTTGGAGGAATGAATGTTTTCGCGTCCAGAGTTCCGTCATTCAGGGCAATTGATATGGGATAGCAGGGATATGGTTATTTCCTCGCTTGGGACTGGTAAACCGTAGTAGCGTTTTTCAGCAGCTCCAACCTTGTCATTTCCACGTTCATTCAATCTGGGTGTTTGAGGTACTTTGCAGGTTTCCTTGTTAATGTTGTAAGTGAATTCGAGGTAGGAATCAAATGTATCGACTTCAATGACGCGATTTGCTCGACCACCTGTGATGGACTTTAATTCATCAACATTGATATTGCCGCCAATCCCAACGGCAAAATTCGCAATCCCTTCTTTCAGAGAATTCTCGGATGAAGTCAAAGTTTTAGCCCTTTCAGTGGACTCTCCATCGGTCAGGACCAACAAAATTTTAGGAGAAGTGGTCCCCAGGAGGTTGCTATTTTTCAGCTCAGCTACTGCTGCATCGATTCCGATGTCGGTGCGAGTGGAATCTCCATGATAAGGAGAATGTTGAATCTTGGCTATCATCTCGTCGGAAATTGTTGTCAATCTAAAAGATTCTGCTTATCGTTGTGCTGTAGAGGATTAATCCGATTCTTGTGGAAATTCTTGAAAGCTGGGAGAAAACATAATTTGAAACAAATGTCCTTGCTTTATCAAACTGAGCAGGTCCAATACTACCAGAGCCATCCAGAACAATCATCATATTAATTTTACCATGACAGCTGAACTTTTCTTCCGAACGCTGAATGGCGTCAATAATTTCCCCCGCAATTGTTGCTGACTGGTTGCTGAAGTAATGCTGCCAGTAATTGACTTGGGAAGATATGGTATCGGGAACAGTTCCTTGAATCGAGTGAAGAAGGGTTTTAAAAGCGAGACCGCAATAAAGAGATTTCTCAAGATCATTCCATATTACTTTTGACTAATCGATTGAAAAATGCGTTAGAATGCTCTGATGTTCCTGACACCATATGTTTCAAAAACTTGACAAAAACTCTTCTTCGAGTAGGATAAACATACAATTAACTCTACTTAACTATCTTATTTCTAAGCAAACTATGCTGTACAATAATTATCTGTAAATCTTCGTTGAATGGACCTTTGGTCATATCAATAAATTCTCTTATTCAATATTTCCCCACATTGCCAATTCCACAGCATTCTTCCTGTTGATCTTGCTAATTGAAAGCTTTTGGTTCAGCTTATTGTTGCGTCGAATAAACTAGACAATGGAATCGGTACTCATGTCCATTCCTGGACGAATCATCACTTGGCCAACTCGAGTAATCCGGTCGGATGTCCAAAATGTTTCAGTTTCAGTGGACTCTCCACGTAACTTTTTTCTCCATATCCTCAAACGAGTAGGAGGATCCTCTGTCGAGGTTCCATAGTGTGAAATTTGTCTTCGTGCCATTGCTTTGAGTTTTAAAATGAGTTCAGAGTTCAGTGGATAAATTTGGAATAACTAAGCCAGAGCCAAACGTTTTGCTTTTATACAGTGATGCTACTCAATTATTCGTCTCGCCTGAATTCCCACCTTACTTCCTGCTGAATAATAAACAGCATTAAGCTCTAACATTTCAGGCAGATGTTCTTTATTTTCAACACAACTCATTAATACAAAATAATCTTGACGACTTTAAGCTTGAACTTAGGGTTTAAGAACTTTATTGGCAAATGTTTTCCAATTAATTGCTGTTTGTGGAGTCCATATATAATCGTCAGTGCTTTGTTCCTCTTGAGGCAAAGGTTTGAGAGCAGCATCTTCCATCTTATCCATTCTGAGTGACCAACCGCGTTCCCCGATTGATTTCAATATCGAATCGTCAAGTGCGTCAGCTGCAATCATTCTCATCAATGCATACTTATACTTGTTTCTGGAATCTCATTCTTCATGAGTGCAAGAACAAGTGTAAGGACAGAAAGTCATAGGATCAACATGAATTCCCCTTTGAACATATTCAGATGCATCTCTCTCCACCAGCCACGACAATGCTTTTTTCGAAAACTATAGTTGTAGTTTGGTCGTCCTATCTCAAATTGTTGAAATAGTTTGGGTTTCTTGGGCAAAGAAGAGACGTATACGCCTGTTGAGATTTAATTTTTTGAAGCGGCTTTTGTTATAGCAAATAAATATTCTACGTATGCTTGACACTTTGAGTGATCACATACTTTTGCATAAGGGATGCCTAAAATGTCGAACTCAACACCTCGTCGCATAGATCGTATGAAGGGATGTTTCGGACCTCTTCTCATTAGCTGGAATCCAGGACAGTGGCGTTTACAGGCGTTCATGTTGTGAATGGTTGGCCGGTTGAATTCGGTTTGGTCGGTGGTTTGTAGAGAGAATGGGGTTTAAGCATTGAGAATATGCAACAGATGTTCTAGCCGGAAGTCAACTATGTGTACAATATAACTTCCTACTTGAATAGACTTGGGGCATGGTATGGTTTTATAACCTACTCAGCTGGGCCATAGGTTAAGTTCAAATGAACTTTAAGCATGATTTATTATTGTTGCCATGTCATTTTTAATATAACAATATATTAAAAAGTATGGCTTGCTTACATATTATGGACGGTCACTGTACTGGGTCATAGGTCAGAGGTCACATGGTCTTAATACATGATGCATTTTTATTTCCATACCATTCTGAACATAATGATATATCACACGACAAGGTTTGTTTTCGGACGGAGGGGCATTGAGCTGGGTCATAGGTCAGGGGTAAAATAAATTTCAGTCTTTATTTTTGTTTCCATAGCATTTTAAGAATAATGATATATTACATGACAAGGTTTGCTTACGTACTATTGAAGGTCACTGAACTGGGTCATATGTCAAGGGTCAAATGAACTTAAGACATGATTTATTTTTATTCCCATATTATCCTGAAAATATCGATATATTACAAGGTGTGGTGGGCTTATATATACTATGGAAGGTCACTAAACTAGGGCAAAGGACATGATGTATTCTTGTTCCCATACCGTCCTGAGTATCGCATGTTTAGCTTCGTATCTAATTCAGTAGGGGTCATTTGCAAAGGTCAGAGGTCAAGTTCTCTAGTTGACCTCATGATACAGGTCAGAAGCCATACACATATGACCTGTAAGTTCAGAATTTTATTATATCCAAAATGCTCTTCCTTTATATATAAAACGCTTAAAATCTATCCTTGTCTTGACGAACATGGCTGCCATAGCATTTTATAGACGGAAGGGACTTAAGGTCCACCTCCACTTATAAGGGGGAAGGAAAAAACGTTTTTACGTTTACGTTTCAGAATTGCATTTGAATTAAATGAAGATCCAAATTTTGTCGCACGTTTGGATCGATCAAATTTGTTCTGGAGTTTGAAAGTACCAAGTATTGATCAGTTCCACATTCTTCAGTCCGTTCTTATAAATTGATGGATTTTTTTGGGATTATAATCATACATTGAATTTCTTGGATGAGATAATGGTCAGAGTTGTGTCAAATTAAATTAAAATCATATACTCATTGTGATGATTCGGTGTGAATCACTGTCAGTGTTACCGTTTACATTTTCTCAGAAGTGAATTTGAATGATTCAAATGAAATTTTATTTTTTTGTGTAATTTTAGTCAAGTCGCTCTAATTTGCTTAAGAGTTTCAATTCTTGATCAGTCTGATCTTGTAATAAATTTTTATGGAATTAGAATCATGGATTGAATTTCATGACTTAGTCTGAGTTTTGTAAATCATATTAAAATCTTACACTCATTACGACGACTCGACACCATACGGCTAATTATTATTCGGGTCTCGTGCCGTCTCGCCTCAATTCCCACCCTTTAATTAAACAGATGGGTGCTGTATATTATGCAGTTAAAGCAGGTGGTCAAGTCTGCGAGGGGGAGGAGTTATCGTAGGTATAGCATATGCTAATTAGGTATAGCATTTGCTAATTAAGTATAGCAAATCGACAGAATTACCTACGGCATCACCCACTACTAACATGGCCTAATGGTTTTATTAATTTATGTTAAGGAATATTGGCTTATGCATTAACTTTATCCTGACCTATTTATATGGGAATTACTTCTAATGATCTATCCACACTTTGAAGCATAACTATTCAGCCTAGCTATCCTCTGAGCTCGGGTCTCCTGTCAGTCAAGTCTTAATCCGTCATTCTACTCTAATTGAATCCATTTAATCGAGATAACCTAATTAGATTTCCTATGGCTCATCCTTTTACTTTTATAAAAATTCTGTTTATCTTTAAAACTTTACCCGGAATTTTAGTTAGAACTTATTTTTTTCCTTTTCTACCTATTTGATCGCTCCGCCCGGTCAAGACACTTAGTCCTCTCCAAAGACTATTATCCGAATGAATCCTTTTTTTTTACTTGTTTTTCCCTCTTATATTAAACTGAGTTTTCTATTTCCCCCTTTTTTTTATTCTGTAAGCGAAAAGAAACTATCTAAATCTAGCTAAGGACTCAGGGAGTGCAATCCTGCTGAGGTTCACTAATGAACTTCCTTATTAAAATTACACCCCGCTGTCTTAAGTTGTTAATGTTAATAAATTTGTTTTTACAAGAATAAATAATAACACACTTCCAGCTGGAACTAACACATGCAAATACACACACAATTGTGGATGCAGGAGTTTTTCTAACATTCGAAAGACGCAGAATTTTTCGTGAATGACCTTTTTTGAGGTTAGAATCTTGTCCCAAGCGCGCATTGCGAGCTAAGCACAAAATAACAAACTGCGCCTATGCTACGCCATGGAATTTTTGAAAATTGTTTGGCTTGGAACCGAATGACCCAGCAACCAACCTGAAATGGAATTATTTTGACTTGGATGGAAGTGAAAGTGAGGAAACCTGGCAATGGGAAAATAGACATGAATTTGAATTTTAACTTAAGTCCGTCTTCAGTCACTCTGAGTTCTCTTTGACTGATTTTGTCGTGCCTGAGGTTAACCTGTCCTGCGAGTGTGAGGGAAAGAAATTGAAAGGAGGACTTAAGCTATTTGGCCACTGCCACTGGATGATTCATATAATTTGGTCACTACCTAATGAATTGCGTTGAACCTAAGCCAAAATCAAAATCAGCGCAGCAATAATTATCATTGCATATAAATAATATCATGGCAAAGATCTCATTCATGTAACGGTGGATCGAAACCGAAGTCTTGATTTAGCGCGAAGTGCAATTAGTTCAGTGAGCGCGAAGTGCAATTAGTTCAGTGAGCGCGAAGTGCAATTAGATCAGTGAGCGCGAAGCGCAATAATGCGGCAAAGTCCGGCCGTTAGGCCGGCTAGTTTTATTTTTAGTGGAATGTGGCTGATGATTCATTTCAGTTGTATTTATTCTAATTACCTTGTATTGAAGTTTGTTTTTGAAAATTTGAATATTTATATTCAGACAACTGTAGTATTTCAAGTAAAAAAATTAAGTTGAAACTAAGAATGCCCTGATAATTTGGCGAGAAAATAAATGCTCTAATGAAATCGATAATTCTTTTGGTCAAGGCATTCATCATAGAAACTCTATGCCAACCATAGATTTGAATTTGTTTGATAATATTTGACCAGACCGGACCAAGAAAATGAAGGTGGGAGGTTTCGTCTGCTCAAATTCTCATTCGAGCATTGAATCTCGAGCCGGAAGGATCATAAATCGAAGCAGAGGAGAGTAATTTGTATTGAATCCTTTGCGACAGTCATTTTCCAACTTTTCCTGCTATTTAAAAAACTTTCTAGAGAATTTGTGATAATTCCATCCAACTTTGAGTTTGATCCATGATGGTTGACATCAAATTGTTTGTGGTTTTTACCATCTTTGCTGCCTATTTTGGTGCCCAACTTGGTGTTGAAGCCGGTGGTGAGTTGAATTTTTGGGTTCTAGAAAAGTGTACATATAGAAGGAGAACTGACAAATTTTCAGCATTTATGTTTTATTATTACAGCTACTTCATGCAAATGTAAAGGACTACCAACTTGCGTCGCTTTCAAACAGACGTGCGATAAGCCAACAAATTGTTTCAAGCTCAAGAAATTTAGGAAAGGTATTATAAGAATGATAATGCGTTTAAGAAGCGAATTTAAATATTTAAAACAATAATATACTAAATAATACTTTTTATTGGAACAGGAACACCACCAGATACAATTGGCGAGATTATGGAAGGATGTCAGTTTGATGATAAAGGTACACCTGGAAAGTGTGAGCCCATCGATAATGAGAACTACACAGGGAACAAATGCTTCTGTGACGTGGACAATTGTACTCCTCCAGATCCAGATGGTTCTGATGGACGGATTCTTCGTTCCTCCTGGTGTGCTGCTCTCTTGTTCATATTCGCTTCTTCCGTCATTGTTGTTGGACCAACCTTCGTTGGAGGACAATAAGAATCACTACACACACAATCCCACTCAACCCTCAAAAAACAACTCCACATGATTATTGTACGCCGTTTCGTTACAATTACAGAATTACAAATTCATTTGAAATGTAAAGTAGCTTTAAGTTTAAATCAGTGAGAAATCCCATGTCAAAATTGTTGATAAACTTTCAAATCCTACTGTATCATTCAAGAACGATAATAAAGTAGAAATTAAATACACAAATTAGTGCGCTGTTGAATTTCTATATATTTTTAAGGTAGTTATTACACTGACTGCAAACATTGCTACTTTTAATATCTCTTTGTTAATCTGTCGATGCACAATGAAATGAGAAAGAATTCCGAGGGACAGAAATAATGAAATACTAGCAAATAACGTTGCTACGCATCGCCGTCTCTGCTTATCGGTGTTTTCTCGATCTTCGGTCTCGAAAACGAAAGGCTCTTTGCCGCGTAGATTCTCTGAATATTACTTCGCGCGCCATGCGCGCTCCGCGGATGCTGAGATCTTCCTGTGACCTCGATTGGATTTGCTATTCTCTTCCAGTAGTTGAAAATCTGAATTGAATTTACTTAACGTACAGCATAGCACATCCGACTAAGTCAGAGGTTGAATTGGAATGAGAGAGGAGGAAGGAACCGAAGGAAGACTTGGTTTTTTTTTCATTTTCACTCAATTCCATTGTCCCGCACTAAATTTCAAATTAACTCAATATATATGGGTTTGGTTGTTGGGTCATTTTGGCCAAGTCAACAATTGGCCAAACTTTCCCTGCCTCATTCCATTCCCATGCTATCTAATGGAAAAAACCGTCTCGCGCCTAAAATCATAGCGCGCCGCGCGGTCCGAATTGCGCTTCAAAATCTTACTTAGGTACCCCCACTTGAACCACTGAATCTAAAGATATGCACATTTTTTCTGTGCGTTGAGTAGTTCTTGAGAAAAACGAAAACAAATATATTATCCTAAATGCACGTTAGTTAGAGCCTAGTTAGTTAGTTCCTAGTTAGAGCAATTTTATCGGCAACAGACAAGTAGTGAAGATGCGAGAAAAACCGGCTAATCGTATTGGTTTAACCAAGATGCATTGACTGTAAACAA
>WJEZ01003486.1:0-10759 GCA_009869925.1 Thalassaphorura encarpata
TGTTCCACAATATGACTTTCGTTCTGATGGAAAGCAATGAAAGTTTTTACCGAAAATAAGACTCTCTCTATCCCCAACACAGGGACGAAAATAGATGCATTTCATAGATTAAATTTGGCCATCACCGTAGGAATAATTAAATTTGAATTAGCCCTTGGGACTCGTCATACGCTCCTTTAAAATTTCGGGAAACTTCATTTCTAATGAAATTGTCTGTCCAAAGCAAATATATTGATCCTGAATTCCGAACAGCTTAAAAATGAACAGAATATGTTTCTTTAAGGACTTCCCTAGAAGAGACAATTCAAACTTTTAAATTATTTAGTTGTGGGCAAAAAGGTTTGCATAGCTTAGGCTGACATGCAAACGTATGTTAATGACATATTCTTGAAATTTTAATAAAGGTCAACCATCGATCATGGCTCACATGAAATGTCAATTTCAGGTGACCTATTGATTTCTCTCAGATATCTGAAAATAATTCCAAATGCGGGAAGCGTATATATATAGCATTTGCAATATATCGTATCAACCACGTTTTTAACAGAATTTCTACTTTAATATAGCATGTGTGTTGTTTTGTCTGTATTCTTCATTGCTGTTTAGAATGTTGGTTATTTCTGTGATTTGAATAAGTAAGATGATGACGTATTGTATTATAAGTAAGAAATCTGTGAGTTAAATTAAAATATCCTTGTAAAAGAGCAAGCTAGTTAGTCATTCCTGCTGAGCTGTAGTCACTCGGCATCTCGATTACTTTTCGGCTTCAGTCATTTAAAGCGGTTACATCCACTTCACACATATCAAGTCGTATTTAAGACACTAGAATAGTTTCCAAAAAACTTAAGGTTTATGAGTCTGAATGAAAAATTTCTTACTCGGAACTGATGTAAAGTAGAAGACTGATGACAGGAAGCTCCACCCAAATTTATTCCTGGCTCTTACAGCCCCTTCATAAATGGTATTATTTGGAAGCCCATGAATCGTGTAGGAATTCCTTACTCGGAACTGATGTAAAGTAGAAGACTGATGACAGGAAGCTCCACCCAAATTTATTCCTGGCTCTTACAGCCCCTTCATAAATGGTATTATTTGGAAGCCCATGAATCGTGTAGGATTTTGTGTGAAGGAACGTTGAAGTGGAAGTTGAATCTGCTGGGATCGTCAATTCCGTCCAAGGTGGAGCCTGGTCTTCATTAGCAGAGGTGACAGGTTGGTTCGTGGTGACACTTCGAAAGTGAAGACGGTAATCAATCAAAGAACTGTAGCATTCCACCACCCAGAAGAGTTGGACAGAGACAGTGCAGGGCGATGGATTATCTTGAGCTGGTATAGCCACATTCTGCTGTCCACACGCTGACGTCTCCCACCGCGTCACCACGGGTGCATTTGGCACACCTAAATAACCCATTCATCCCGTCATCGGGAATACAATCATTATTAATTTGATTCAATTAGTTCCACACGCAAGGGAATGACGAATGATAAATGGATGCACGCAAGCCAACTAAATGATCAAGCGACCTTGACATTTCTATAATTCGTTTCGAGAGCAAAAACGATCTTTAGAATTTATCTCAACCGCCTTTGTGGTTGTAATCTCCTCTTGATAAAACTGAAATCAATGAATTGGATCTTGAAGAAAGGTAATGCCACACCTCTAGAATCTCTATTGTTCCTGGCTTGAGGTTAATAGATATAAATTAATTCGACACGGTTCGAATATCAATAAGATCTCAAATAGAAACTTATCATCCGAGCCTCTCTCAACGCTGTTTAGAAATTTAAATTCTATTCTAATGTAATATTAACCCTCCTATGCTCAAGTGTTTTCTCTTAACTTCGTCAGAACAGTTCTTTTCAGTTTAATCGGGATTCGGCATTTTTTAATTCTAAGGAGAAAAATTGTTTACCAGCTATCAATGAATTGGATCTTGAAGAAAGGTAATGCCACACCTCTAGAATCTCTATTGTTCCTGGCTTGAGGTTAATAGATATAAATTAATTCGACACGGTTCGGATATCAATAAGATCTCATCAAATAGAAACTTATCATCCGAGCCTCTCTCAACGCTGTATAGAAATTTAAATTCTATTCTAATATTAACCCTCCTATGCTCAAGTGTTTTCTCTTAACTTCGTCAGAACAGTTCTTTTCAGTTTAATCGGGATTCGGCATTTTTTAATTCTAAGGAGAAAAATTGTTTACCAGCTATGATAGTTTTACAATTGAATTCATGCCCATAAATGGATGGTCAAACACTTCAACCTGTCTAGTCTCACAAAGTTAATAATTTTGATGGAAAAGGATGAAAAAGGATTTGCGTAAAAAATATTTTAGGCGTACACTATACTCACATATAATTTTTATTGTAACGAAAAAGTATCTAAAATTTCTTACCTAAAAATTCAATGTGCTTCATATCATACCCAAGAGAATTATTTCCAAGACACAAATAAGATCCAAAATCCTTTTCACGGACAGAGGTGAAATTTAGATAATACTCATTTCCTCGAGACTCCGTGAAGACGCGAGCCGAAAGTGGAACAGGTTTTTGTCCGAACAACCACTGAACCTGCATGTCGTACAGTACATATTAAAAAATGACCCTGCCTGGTTCTAAACTCATGTTCTGTTCGTAATGAGTGACCATGACACCCTGTGTGCAGGGCATAATCATGGCACGCCATCCCTTGCCACGCCTTTCTCAAGAGACAGGACATAACAAGGTGCTCATTAAAATCTCTACGGGGTAGAAAATACTAATATGCATAATACCACTTGTGCACAGGCATGGAATGGTATGGGTAATTCTATTCTCATGGGCTCTGCTGGGCTTTCATAGTTAATTCCTAACAAATTTGTTTTTAACAATGCAAGAACAATAGAAGCGACAAGGTACTCACGTCAGGTTTCGGATCACCATGAGCCAAACAGAGTAAGGAGACCCTTTGTCTGACGCCACCGTGGACTCGACGCCTAGGAGTCCTTATTTCTGGAGAGTCTGTAATTTTGTATACAAGATACTACAATAACGAAATATAAAATCAATGGATAAATTCTAACAAAACAAGTTCCTTTGCTTGTTGCAGATTTGGCAGATTCTACTTTCGCCTGCCTAATTTCACCACTTTCTCTTCTACTCAACTAGTACATGGAACATTTCAACAAGCGACTGAGCCTAGCTCTTGCACTTTCATTTATTCTTGCAATGTACATGTGGTAAAGTCGCTTCTGTTTTAATGAAAACAATGGAACACTCATTTCATTCAGACCGAGATATTATCATATTGGACGGTTGATTGTAGGAGTGGTTGTATTAAACATGCTGACGCAATGGAACCGACAAAGTAATAATATTTTACGATATCATGTTATTTTGAGAGAAGCAGCAGATGGAATTTGAGTTGGATATGGTATGATAGAGAAAATATGAAATTACTTACGAAGGACGCGAACGTAGATTGAACCAGTCGCTGGTCTTCCCACGCGATTATCCGCACGACAAATGTAAACTCCAGAATCTCGTGCAGAAACATTTTCAATTAATATTCTTCTTTGGTTAAGTTCACTTGGATGCAGTCGAATTACTCCATCCTACAAAAGACGAATCAGAATTTAAAGTACATCATTTTCCGGCTGCAGAATCATGACAGGTTTAATATTTGAAAGTAATTGTCAACAACCATATTGCGCACAGCCATGCTTGCGCTCGATGCAGCTGTCTCGTTCGATTAGTTTCAACCAGTGCAGCGTGCAAAATGCCTGCCTGCATCTGCACACTTAATTTTTTGGCAAATTCAGAAAGGAAAACTCACCCGCTTTGACCAAGTAATTTGTGGAGTCGGATTCCCCTTTGGAATGCAACCAATTTGAACACTATCTCCTTCGGAAACTATCACAGAGCCAGTGTCTGGCTCAATGTTGAGCGTGGGGGGATCTATCAAAGTCAAACACATGAGTAAACACACAAATTACCACGATACATATCTCCCACATCTTCATTTCAGGTTTGTTGAATTTATCATTGTCTTCTATTTTTGACTAATCTATCAAAGTCAAACACATGAGTAAACACACAAATTACCACGATACATATCTCCCACATCTTCATTTCAGGTTTGTTGAATTTATCATTGTCTTCTATTTTTGGCTAGGGCCAGGAATAGGGTCAGGATATAGAAATTATTTTTAAAAATCGACCAAGGAAATCGGCCCAATAGGATTATGATACTTGAGCATTTTATTTATTTAATTCCATCGTAACAATAAAATATTCTGCTCAGTTCGATTTCCTCACCCAGAACTCGAAGAGTATGGGTAAGAGTGATTGTGGGCCACGGAGATACGATGCATTGATAAGTTCCTTCATCGCTGGCTCGAACACGGGAAAGGTGGAGAGTAAAATCTGGAAAAAGTTCCCCTCTCTCAGTCATGGTTGGGAATGATGTGGATGTGAGAATTACTCCCGGCAATGATATCATTTCCATGTCGCCAAATCACTTGGTTCACACCTGTCAAACCAAAATTGCGTCATCTTCTCTTCCTTGACTTTCGGTGACATTCTGCCCCAAAATGAAACGCCCAAATGTCACAGTGTGCAAACAACACTCTTTTGTATGAATCAAATCATCCAAATTCAGTTAGATCTAATCGAAAGGCTTCACAACTAGTGACATTAGAAATAACATCGCCAGAATATTCTAGAAAAAGCATTTCAATTCCCTACTTCATTTGATTACGCAGATTTCTTGGAAAGGTTGCGAATTATTACGTTAGCTTGCGATGCGATACAAAATGCATTTATCGGGTTTCCTGCTCCCATACTCATTCTCAGAAACCAAAACAATAGTAGCCTTCAAAGGAACTAGATGAGCGAGTGTTCAAATATAAACATAAACAAACTGGGCCGAGTCAATTGGCTTGGTTAGCTGGCTGGCACTGAATTGGACTGAGCTGTGCTTGTGTATCCTGATAATTACGCCGTTCCATTACGGAGGATGACAGCCAATTTCTAGTAAGGCTGCCAAGGCTGCTGTTTCTGCTCGGCTAAAGCTAAAGAAATCACTTTCGTCTGGCGAACTAGTTTTGAGTGACAGGAATAGAAATGACAAAGGGACAGATAATTATTGGGGCGTCCAATTCTTTAAAGCTCCGAAGACGAAAGTCATCCATCAACATTCGGAGTTGCTAGACAGAGGAGGTCAGGGAGAAGATCACACTGTTATAAGTAAGTAGCTGCTGCTTACAAATAAAAACCCATTCAATTGATTATTTCAGTTCTATAAGCAAAACCGAAAAATTGAGTTCAACCATCATAGCCCATAGCTTTAAAATTGCGTGGAGTCACCTGTCTACTATTTATTTTTATTTGATAGCTCAGAGATTTGTCTTACCGAGATTATGAACTCTGCAAAGGCAAGTACACGTTGTCTCCTTTTTGCACAACGAGCCTAAGTGAAGGAGTGTGAATTTGGGTCGGCATTTCGGGGTTGATGTCAATTGGTCGACAAGTGGAAGTTGTTGCTCCAACTGTTCTACATCCATAACTATGACTGCCATACCCATCGCTTGAACTTAGCACTTCTCTCTCACTCAGTTCTATAAATAAAAAAATAAATAAAAAGTATTAATAAAAACCCATGTTAAATGGTTTGGTGAGTATTAGTAAAAATTAAATAGTAATTATAAAGTATGATCCGCTGAATTAATGATAATGGAGGCACTACACAATTTCGAAAAAATTCTAAATTCCATATCAGAGGAAGCTAAGATATGACCATAATGTCAAATTCATTCGATTTGTGCTAAATCAGCTTTCTTTACGAAATAATTCGTATTCGTACCTTTCACTCCCGCAAGCCAAAATCACACATGCCTGTTCTTCTCTGTCATTTCTGATCCCTGCAGTTCCAATAACCCGGAAACGAGTTCAGCCAACCATACCTTCCCTTGACGTTTCATGCATACATGTCCTACTCATGTCATTTCCATTTTCAATTTCAGTTCTAATCTAATATTTTCTCAGCCCTGAGCCCTGTACTGTACAGCATGCATTTGACACATCAAATAATCGTTTGCTAAACCTCAAACTTTGCCCGAGTTCTCAGAAATCTTAGGCTTGCAGTGGCTGTGCTAATGAGATGACGCAACTTGCTGGCATTCATGTAGAGATTTTGCACTTGATTATGTCCCGGAACTAATTACAATGTGAAGGAACGAAGACCGAACAGCGTTCAATTTATTTTCTCAAGACCATGTTGAAAGATTCAAGTGCAAATATAATTTGCTAGTACTCGCTTTGCAAAACCACCAAAGAAATTGGCGTAGGTGTTAATACTAAACTAAACGCTGTAAATCTGCCATCGCCACTTAATTCCAATTATGTTTGTTTAATCTAAAATTCTAGTCTTCACTTCCTCATTATTAAAACTAACTATAAATTAAGATGTAAAGTATAGAAATATGATTAATTAGTGTCAAAATTGGCAAAAGTTTAGAATTTAATTCATTTTAAATTATTCCCAATTTCGGATTTTGTTGCTGCTAAGAGTTGACTTACCCACAAGAACAAAGTAAAGCCCCAAGAGCGTCCTTCCAAGAAAGTGTGGGAAGAAAAGTATGAGGATAAAACTTGGAAGAGTCCGCAATGCGTGGCATGACTGATTAACTTGGACTTGGGCAGTGACAGCAACGGCTACTGCGACGACGGATGGGCAAGGTGAAATTTTTTTCAGTCACAATTCAACTTGATGAAATTCCCGTCGCGTGCTCAAGTTTTCAGTGCCGAAAAACTTTGTGACTAAAACTAAAAGAAAGACTTAGTGGGACACTGGGTACGTATATGAGTGTATTGAGCTCTTGGCGGCGATAAGAAGACCAAGTCGAAGATGAGCCCATCGTAAACTGTAGCAGCGGTCGGAAGAAGATCACAACTCTCAAAAACACTCAACTTGCGTCTGAATGTCTTACAAAAACTCTGAGCTTACATATTGCTCGTTCGCTTTGCTTTTTTCCTTATTGCCTGCCTGCCATTCTCACTCAATGCGAATAACATTTTCACTTCTACACTCTTAAACTAAACCAAGAAAAGAATTCATAACGTACCTCAACCTAAAACGTTCTGGGAGATTTCTGAGTGAGGATGGATTATGTATGATGATCTAATTTCTTGTAAGTTATGCTAAAGACCTTTAATTAATAGTGTTCAAATCCAAAATTCTGCTATATTTTCCTACTACAAAAGATTCTACCATCTTCATGACGTCCGAATAAGAAACTTTTTCCCACTTTTCAGAGCATAAATATCAAATTAGACAGTACTACTTTACGAAAGTTCTAGAAACTGAGTTACTAAGGTGTGACTAGAACATGAGCAAGAGGAGGATTATTCCTCAACGCCTTCCTAAGTCAAGTCAAATCAAATCCAAAATTCTGCTATATTTTCCTACTACAAAAGATTCTACCATCTTCATGACGTACGAATAAGAAAAATTCTTACACTTTTCAGAACATAAATATCAAATTAGCCAGAACTACTTTACGAAAGTTCTAGAAACTGAGTTACTAAGGTGTGACTAGAACATGAGCAAGTGGAGGATTATTCCTCAACGCCTTCCTTAGTCAAGTCAAGTAACTGAAATATTAAAAACTAGGCTTGTTTGCAGTTTCAAACAAGAGTAGTCGAAAGTGCTGTACTACATTGTACGGATCTGTGTTATAATGCCAAAGCCAATATTACTACCCACTTGCTGCCTAGCCTGCCTGGGAAATTCTGTATCCACGTCTACACCCGGGTAGCCTGAGTTAAGCTAAGGATTCGGAGTCTCATAAAGGAAAAATTCTGGCATGCTGTGCAAAAATCACTCATCCACTCTTCTTCACATTTACATACATGCCGTGCTGCACTTTACTCTTTACTCTTCTCTCGCTTTTTTTTTGAAACAACAATTTCCTTTCACTCCATCATTCCGTGCATGATGTTCTTTCCTTTCTCCTGATCTTGCCTGGTGGGAATCGGGTAAAAAATTAAGGGCGGTGGCGTATGTCATATGTAGAACACCGCAAATATTTGACAGTTGGGGCCACACAAAGCCAAATTGATCAAAGTACGCTGTTACTTTAGTTTAGAGTCAAAACCCAATATGAGCCCAGTCAAAAAAAAAAGGAATTATACTACGAAGTAAAAATATCTGTTCAACGAATTAAGACTTTAAATAACTTCTTCTGGGAAGGGACGTGCTGCTTTGCTCAAGAAAAAATATTTCATAAAATAAAAAAAAACGTGTATTGTTCCGGACAAAAAAGTTGACAAACTATTGAAATGTTATTTTTTTCTTTATAACCTTCCATCTATGCACCACCACACCAAATTGAATTAAGAGAGTTTAACATAGGGAAAGTAAATTGTAAAAAAAGAAATGGGGGAACATGACAAATTCTTCACAAATAGTGCACTGAATACGTCGAGTAGTACTGCGTATTGCCTTTGTTTTGTAATAAAGCCCAATTTCCTGGGAATTTGAAATCGCTTGAATGTTAATTCGGCTGAGGGTATATAGGCACGAATCAGCCAGCGTACCCTTTTCAGGATTAAAGCTGGAAGCTGGAACTAGACGATCCTTTTATCATTGTCTGGACGAAATTCTTCGTTACTTTATGCAGTAAGGTTTATAATATTTTGACCTTCATGCTAATCTGTTTTGAATCAGTTTAAGCATGGGATTACATGATTAAAAACGGGCAAATTCTGACCATTCCTTATTAAACTATTTGTTCTTCTGCTTGGTTCCTAATTCATGTCGTTTGTTATGCACTTTCTCCAAGCTATATTACATAGTAAGAACCACGATCCATTATTTCGGTTTAGTAATGAATAGGTGGATGAGTCGCTACCAGTGACAACTGCCATGGACCTGTACAGCCAGCCATGTCATTAATACTATCAGGGCAAAAGATCCACTGACTGGGACATTTTCGGTTGACTGCACCTGTCTCTGTACAAAGTAGTAGGCGCATCACAGGCAAGGGCTTTAGCTTATAGCCTTGCAACTTACAAGCCAAACCTAAACCAACTTCTACTTATTTTCCATTCCATTCCATCCCATTCATCCATCACCGTTCCATTTCCAGTCTCTTCCTCTTCGTCATTTAATTTATCTACGAACATGAATACGAACCACGACAGAATAGGAACAGATATTTGACTATTTATCTATCCAGTGGATTTCTTATGGCTTATGAAAGTAAGGCAATCGCAATCCTTACAAACATGGTGATGGTATCCTCAAAGGCGTCGTTTATTTTTCCATCCTTTCTATGCTGCACTGAACGCACATAAATATATGTATAGAGAGAAAGATTTTAGATAATATCCATTCCATCCATCCATCCATTCTTTGGCTTTGGAAGTGAAAGCTGCTAGTACTAGTCGACCTAAGAACCATGCAGCAGCAGCAGTGAATTGATGAGCGATATGTTAGGATGACTTTTTGCAAAAGATTGCACAAAAAACGCAACTGTGAGTCTCTCTCGCGCCGTCGTAATCTCTCCTGTTCACGCAACATTATAAAACTCTTGGCCTAGACTAGAACTCATGTACATTGACTGGATGCGTGTTTGGAAGATGCGAAAAGTTTCGGTACGAAGAAGAAAACTGTCTCCAATTTATTCAGAGCGTCAATGCAATGCAACACACATCTAACCAAATCATTTTAAGAGAAGAAAGATCGAAGGAATAGGAAAGTTTCCTTTTCTGGGTCACTCCACTCACTCTTGTCTTCTTTGGCGTAGAGCGATTATTGAGCTCTGTCTGTGCTTTTCCTTTTGCTTTCACTGTGTAAAGAATGTAAACTTGAACTTAAACTGAATTGGAGTGAAAGTAAAAGCTTTGGTGGGCTGCGAAGTCCAGACCTCGTATCTGCCTCTGCTTGAGCTGAGAAACGACTATGCTTGGCATTTTAAAATAGTGTGTGGCCTGTTTGTGTCACTCTCTGAGAAATAAATGATGAAGAATTGCCACAGCTCAGTGGAAATGTTTCATTGGAAACTTCCACTCGTTATTTAGTGACAAAATGTATGTAGTTGATCCCGGATTTCAAAGTTGAATCATTATAGAGAACTTGGTTATTTTAAAACTTCTCTTAAGACATTGGAATTTTATTAGTTGGAAAAAATACCAAGTTCGTTCATTTGTCCATTTGTCTACCGTTCTTATAACCTACTGTAGTCCTCATTTTTAAATATGCATTAGAATACACACGATGCAATGTGTGGGTGAAGGCTTAAGTTGTTTACATTTAAGTCACCTTGACAGATCATGGACAAGATTTTCACACTACACCTGGTGAACTAACCAGGGTATGGTGAATCTAAGGCAGTAATGGAAACAGATGAACCAGCTGAGATGTTAGTTGAAGTTCTACAAACATTGAGGATGAAAGAAACTGGAGGATGTATGGGTTAGATTTTCTTCCCTGTGATTCAGCAGGACCGTGCAAGCGAATCTTGCTCTTGGTCTTGGCCTGGTCTGGATCTGGTCTTTCCAGGAGCAGCAAAGCAAAAGGAATCCTAGTCTCGTTACCCGGGTTTTGCCTTGCCTTGCGTATTGGAGTTATTTGTGCGGCAACGGAAAGGAAAAGACCCTGTGTGTCCTAATACCATGCATTTGAAAAGTGTGCAAGGCACGAGGCACTCTTTTCCTCATTTCCATCTCCCCGAATTTCGGGAGAATTCTGCTCCTCCTTCTCCTTTTTCCTT
>WJEZ01003487.1:0-10757 GCA_009869925.1 Thalassaphorura encarpata
TAGCCATAAGCAATCCAGTTCCATGTTAAATCCAGATTTTCCAAGTCATTTGCATATCAAAGGAAAAGGATGAGAGATGGCAAGGGCAGCGAACAGGACGCTTGAGTGATAATGTGACACTTCCACCCAATATCGTCAATTCCATTCCATTCAGCTTCATTTTTCACTTTCTCATGGTCGTGGCCAAGTAAAATATCGTGGTTCAAGTGGAATTCTCATTAAATCTGAAAACGAACGAGGAATTTGCTTTTCCTCATACCGTATTCTGTCTGTGTCTTAAAACTGAAACAGAATTTCTAGTATTTCTTACATGCTAAGGCTATATGTAACGTTAACGTAACAACAAATGCATTGCATTGCATTACAGTCAAGTTACGATTACGCTGTCACTTGTATTTGTTTGGGTCGTTAAGCGTTAGACGTAAGACATGGGCTTATCCTTATCTGAAAATGGAAATGCCTGGGTCCATGCCATGCATTACATTGCCATTGCACTGCATTGGGTAATTAACCTTAGTACCACTTAGGTTACACACAGCATTATTCGACGTGTATTTTTAGACTGGTGGTTACACTTTACACATGAAACGACAAAAATAAGGCAAAGACTTGGACAAGGCTGAAGATGAAAGTAATATTCAATTTTTGGAAGTGCTAGGCTTGCTTGCTGCTTTACTTCGTACAATTTTTAGGGATTCATTTTGAAAAGACTTCTCAGTTCAAAGAAAGCTAAGGGTTTTAGAAACAAGAAAGGATTAACTGAGGTACGTTTCACTACCTGAAAATTTGAAATGACTTTGGGAAAGTTAATCCGCCCACATACAGTCATAGGCACTGCACTAAAAAAGAAAGTCCTAAAGTAATATTTCCTGATGATCTTGCCTAGTCCAGCCCAGTAGCGTAATCAATTTCACATTTGACCGAATTTACGTAATATGAAACGTTAATTGAAATTGGAAATCCAACCGTCGCGTCGCCTACATCTCTGATGGCAAGTCGAATGTCCAAGTCATTCTGTTTCAGAAAGTTCTCAAATTTCCTTTGGTTATGAATAGAACCCACATTTCACTTTCAGAGTCAATCGAAACACAAGAAATACGAGAATGTTCGTCCAGCACCTAGTCCAGTAGAAATTCGTGTCCTTTTCATCAAACTCAGCCAAAATTTCTGTCCAGTGAGTACAGAAAGGAAAAGTCTGGATTAATTACATGACGGGCCATATCTGCTACCAGCATTTGGGTATTTTGGTTTGAATTACTTAGTAAATTGTAGACTAGGACGAAGTTGAGGCTTGCATGCATATGGCTTCAGTGATTTCCAGAACTTTTCAAATTTATTTTCCAAACTGTGTTCCTGTTCTCGCATTACTCTTTTGTTTATTAGTTTTAGCTTTACTTTGGTTCTTTAGTTCGGAGGATCAATATGTAGAGAAAGTTGAGGAAAAGTCGTGTCATAAAATTCGGGGTGATTAGATCATATGTCCCTGAGCTTGGATTTTGCCTTTTGCCATCACTCTTGAGTTTTGATACAGGAAGTACGGGTGACAATGACAGAGTACAGACACGCAAAGGTCTGTCGCGCTGCGCTCTAATGTATTGCTAGGTCATTTGTAACATGCCTGTTCACCCGTGATTCTATTTTAATTAAATCGTTGGAAAAACTGTTACATAGCTATACATGTTTACATAGGCAAAATAATATATGAAGGGTAGATTTTGAAATGTATTACCCAAAAACTTTGTTGAAATGTAAATGTAAAACCAAAACATTTTTTCTGGTTTTTACGTACAATTTCAGGTTGACTAGTTACGCCCTTATGTGAAACTTTTATCTAAACTACCAGAATTTCAATCTTTGAAATGTGGAATCCTCAAAAGAATTTTGTGCTGTAAACAGATCCTTTCACTCAAATTCAAACCCGAAATAGAAATAGAGATTTATTTGTAGAAGCTTCGTCCATCCATCCGTCCGTTGTTTATTTTCATTTCGTCTCCACTTTCCCGGAAAGTTTGTTGGATAAATTCTTGGCTTCATTCCGCAGGGCAGGGAAAAGAAAATAGCTTATATGTAAAACCGTATATGTTCAGAGAAATGACTCGGGCTTGGGATACAGTTGGATTCAAGGGCATGCTACAACATTGGCCCAAGTAAATGCCAGTAGTGCTAGAGGAAAATGTGTGAAGATAATTGGAATTGGCTATGGCTCAGTAATGACAAAAGTTTTATGAGTTTGTCCAAAGTAATGAATGAAAATGACAATCTGACGGGTTAATGAATGGCTCAACCATTTGTCCAAGACATTTATTCTCTAACGCCCGCCCTTTCGGGATTTGAGTCGGGAAAATGATAATTAAATGAAATTAGAACCAGATGACCCAACCTAATAGCTCTGTCCTCCCTCAAACAACTCGGAAAAAAGGAAAAATTCGGAAAACTATAAAAGGCCTGTCTGTCTATCCTGCTCCGAATTATTTCTTTTCTTTTTTCTTCAACGTTTGTCATTTTTNACCTAATAGCTCTGTCCTCCCTCAAACAACTCGGAAAAAAGGAAAAATTCGGAAAACTATAAAAGGCCTGTCTGTCTATCCTGCTCCGAATTATTTCTTTTCTTTTTTCTTCAACGTTTGTCATTTTTAATCAAAGGAGCAAAGAATGAAAGTCTGAAAATCCTTAGTTCTTTTTCAATTTCTGCTCCTTGTTAGTTTGTGTGTCATCGTGAAGCCGTAGCGTAGCACAATAGCTAAACGGCTTACGATCTGACGTGCTCCAATGATTCTGAAACTTGATGAACTTTTTTATATACTGAAACAGGACTTAGAGCTCAAGTCAGTATATAAGATAAAGCTAATATATAATGTGTAGCAAGCTTGGTTTTTGACTTCTTTTCTGTCGTTGAACGAAACGAAATGAAATGAGAATCCCACTTGAAGCCTTTGAGCACTTCCCATGTCAAATTAAGGTTTTATGGCAATAGCATGGCATGGCATGGGTGGGCTAGTTTGGCTTGGCTATGTCCTATATCGTAAAATGTTTATTAGAGCTCAAGTCAGTATATAAGATAAAGCTAATATGTAATGTGTAGCAAGATTGGTTTTTGACTTCTTTTCTGTCGTTGAACCAAATGAAATGAAATGAGAATCCCACTTGAAGCCTTTGAGCACTTCCCATGTCAAATTAAGGTTTTATGGCAATAGCATGGCATGGCATGGGTGGGCTAGTTTGGCTTGGCTATGTCCTATGTCGTAAAATGTTTAGGCCCACTCGGGAAATACAGATCGTACGCGTACGCAATAAATGCCACATTAGTAACAGGCAGCTTGTTCCATTTGAGTTTGAAGAGTCTTTAGTTGAAATTTAGCCAAAGACACATGTTTTCATTGATTTTAGTACATATTTTAAAAAATCCACAAATTACGCCCTAGAACTGAAACAGATTCATTTGGCCAAGTACCAATGATACAGAATTTAGGCTTGAAATTTTATAGTGCACTAAAATAAGCACTTGTCTGGTCATTTTTTCCTGTTAATCCATAAAATTAAATGATTTGTACTGGCTATCATCACGAAACAACAGGAAATTGTGGTCACATAAATGAACTCGTCATGAAATTGTAAAAAATCCACTATACGTCACACTGGGTCTGAATTACTCAGTCCATGAATGCCCATTTCATTGTAGATTCGATACAGGATTCAAGGAATCAGGAATAATAAAAAAGTCAAAGCCTAGCCTGCCTGCCTGCCTCATACATGTTCAAGTAGAAATAACAAATTTAATGCTGATAAGGCCATGACTCTGACTCTCAACTCAACTTCGCTTCAGGAGGAAAGTCTGAGTTGAAAAATATTGTCACGACCACCCTTGTCTTCGTACTTCGTGGTTAGGAAGGAGCATGAACAAATACAGGATTTTTTTATTTGTATAAGTGATAAGTTCAACTTCAAACATTAAATAGGAATACGATGACGGACGGACAAAACACATTAGTGTAGTGGCAGTGCCAGTGCATTGTAGTAGTGAAAACGTCGTGCGTATACAAGTGCACAAGAATATTAATTGAAAGTATTTTTTGTATTTATCTATCGTTCAAAGCACTTGCACTTTCGACTTGCATCTACGGTAGTGCTTAAACCGACTTAAGTGTCAAAAGTTCCTGTGTTTGCTCAAAATTACATTCAAATTTTGAATTTCAGAGCTTAGCACCTTCAAATCTTGACTCTGGAAATATAAAATCCAAGAAACTATGAGAAAATTGCAAAATGCTTTTAAACATGGGAAACAAATTCAAATATCAAGACGGAAGTGGAAAATCGATCGAAACCACGACTAGAATTACATGTATTCCACTACACTCAGTGTGCAAATGCAAACGGCACAGGAAAATGTCAATGAGGATGACGATGACGGCATCAGTTTTATTTTTACTATTTGTCACCCTTTCTCCAATTCTGGCAATACCCGCTTTGCCTTCAGCCTCACCCTCGACTTGGACTCCAGAACCATGTGCCCTTCTCACGGAAGATTCCCTCCAATGTAAATCCATTCAGTTTACAAATGCAACTGGACAAAATTTCCAAAAAATACTTCTCAGTGATTTGGATCAAAGTTCCGTGAGTAATACGAAAATTTATTCTATGCGTGCTTCAAGCCTACACGCACAGGACAAGAATTTATTTTTATCTATTCCATTCGATTTGATTCCATAGATCCAACGAATTCAATCCGTGGACATTGTGCACAGCTTAGTCCCAACCTTGAACCTGAGTGAATTCCGAGTATTTCCATCCTTGACGCATTTGTCTGTGAATGGGGGACAAGTGAAGAATTTGATCGGGAAGCTTTTGCATCTACCCAACCTCCGCACTCTCAACGTGTCGTTCAATAATTTGATCCTTCTAAAGGAATCTGTTTTTCAAATCCCATCTGACTCTGGATCTGGCTACATGGGAGATGGATTGATTCTGGATTTGTCTTACAATAAATTGATATCTTTACCATCCTCTCTTCTCAATCTCAAGCTCAAATCTCTACGACTCAAAGGTAGGGTGAAATTTCAAAATATTTACATACATGTAAACAAGTACCCCTTTCTTTCTATACAAAAACAATTGTGTTCTTCATGAAATTAGTCCAAAAATTACAGAAGCAACAACACTTTTACGAACTTTGGTTTTTCTTGCTTTATTTGAAAATTATTAAGTGACCAAAGGATTATTTTTGTCGCATCTTCAGGAAACAAGTTCAATTGTGCCTGGGTCATGAGTAGTACCACAAATGGGTTGTACAAATGGTACTCAAACGGAAATCAAATGGTCCTCTATGAACCAGACGAAACGATTTGTCAATTGAAGGAACAAATTTTTGGAAATAATACATTTCTCGGTGTTCTCAAAGTCAAAGCGGTAAGGAAGGATGATGGGATTTTTGATAAACTGTTTAATTTTAAAACTAGGATCAGTTCAGAAAATAAATGCGCTAATTGGAATTGGCTTTAGCTTCCAATTTTCCATAATATTTCCAAAATTTTGCTATGTTTATAGGTTTAACGTTTATCACAAATTAATTAATTTAGAAATAACCCAAAAATATATCCAAAAGTTAATGCATTTTACGATTAATTACCCTCAGAGTGCAATAGAAGAATGCGCCAAAGTTCATGAAGGGTGCAAATGTGATTTGCGAAGTACATTCGCCCTCAACAAAATCCCACGTGTGGGTTTCCCAATCACACATCAAAGTAAATACGGAAAAGTCGCTTATTCACTCAAAGCAGATTGTTCCAACATATCTCTGGAATATTTTCCTTCAATTTCACCTCAAGTCATGGAGCTGAATGTATCCTTCAATAATATTTCGGATTTATCTCCGTTGACGGATGACCCGAATTATGCCAATCTAGTCGTTTTGGATGCTAGCTACAATCAAATCTCTTCACTTGGAAATCTCGCAGATTCTCCATTTTATGATCATTTTCAGCTTCTTAACCTTCGTTGGAATAATATTACAGAGGTAAAATTAATAAGCAAGACAAGGTCAAGGTCAAGGCTAACATGTCTTTCTATGTATTTTTAGCTCCACGTAAATGACATTGCTGGCTTTTTCAGTCAACATCGGTCCACATTGGAAGGGATTGGCCTTGGGGAAAATCCAATCAATTGTGACTGCCTCAGTGTCATCAAATTAAGAGTAATTTGACAGATCTTTTAGAAATTTATTCAGTGTAAAAAATTAATATTTGGTTATTTTTTCAGCCCAAGCTCATAAAACATGAAGGTGTGATCAAGGATTGGAAAACAATATTTTGTCAGACTCATAATACCACAGTAAGAATTATTTTCCGAGTATTAGGCCACAGTACTGCTAATTTTATTTTATTTTCTCTAGCTATGGGATTTGAAATACTTTGACGTGTGCCGTACAGAAGCCGAGCCTTCGAGTGATGTTCATTGGTATTTTATCATTGGGATAGAAGCCGTCGTAATCCTCCTCGTCATTATTAAACTTTGGTGTGACCGTCGAGAATTTCGAAGAAGTGGACTTCTTCCACTCTGCTCAACTTGGATCCCACGACTCCCTTGTGACTACATGTTGGAAGGTCTCAAAGACTCTCATAGCACTACACATACGCCAATTCCACTGCAACCACCACCACCAAATGGACATAATAAGGCTTGACACACAGCTCACATTCATTTCATAAAAAGAGCAAGGACAAAACAAAACAAAAATAAAACCCACCAAATCCCATAAGGATTCCAAGACTAGTCCAGGCTACTTTCTTTTCCAGAGAAAAAATGTACAAAACTTGGGACCTTAGAGTGAAACCAGTTGTGCCACACGGAGTAAAAAACTAAATTATTGACTTTTTTATATTTTGACGAATAAAGTAATTTTACCAAAATAATTTTAATTTGTAATTGAAATTTGTATTTTATTTTTGGTTTCAACTAATTCTAATGACTTTTTTAATAGGTACATACATAAAGGATTCAACAAAATTTAGTTTAATTTAATATTCACTGACTACATGATAAATACTATAAATAATTCCAAACATGATAATGGGACTAGTGCTGCCCCAATTTATATTGATTGAATTTGAAGATGAGTGTGTAGGTTTGGCCGTGTCTCTTTCTTTGATTGGATCTCCAAGTGTTCCATTCACTTCATGCAGTGTGACATTGGCAGTGATGTCCGGGATCGTTGTTGAATTTGCCGTATCATTTCCATGTGCCGCTGGGATTTCAGGGACTTCTACACCATTGACTCCTTCACCTCCGTCTGATTTTCCTGCTCGACCATTGATCCCGGCACTAGGATCACTTTCGTTTATGGATTTTTCATGAATATCCAAATTTTGCTGCACGACCGTTGGGAATTCTACGACAAACTCTGGTGGAACTTTAAAATCTTCACTAAGAACGACAGTGGCTTTTTTGATCGCGGCGATTTGTTCCGGAGACAAAACATCTGTCTGGGATGACTGGATTGAAATGGCTGCATCATAAGGAAGCTCTGCAAGTTGATTAGCTGTGAATTTCTGAAGAGTTGTGGGTGAACATAGCTTTAATGGCTAACGGATGCATTCCACTCATCGCTTCCAATGGGATCGTGTCCACGAGCTCTGGTTTTAACCCTGGAAATGTGTAAAAGTATTTTTTTTTATTAAATTCTCTAGAAAATAGCAGGTAGGTTCAATTCTATTGAATTATCACTAAATTTTCGTACCTGCAACAACAACACCGATTGTATTCAAATCCTCTTGAGTCCATGTATTGGGAGGCCCATAATTTCCAGTACGGACAGCAGCCTCAGCTAAAAGACCCAAAGTGTCAATGCTACAACACTTCTAATCTCCCAAGCATTGGACTTGTATCCAGGAAAAGTGAAGTATCCTTCGAGAAAATTGTAGCAATTTCTTCAATTTCACACAAAATATTTCCCAAGGACCAAACACCAACTCGAACTTGATCTGCTCGTGTGGGTCCACGGGAATTAGCTGTAAAAAGTTTATTCGAAGCACTGAATTCTTCACCGAGAGCTTTTAGCTAAAAAAGATAAGCAAAGCAAAAGTAATTAATTTCAGCATTTTTTGAAAAATATTTTCTTGTCCAACTCACCAAGACTGGATCCGTGATCTGAGTTCCTAAAATAGACAAAATGTCTAAACTTCCTGGAAGTGTCAAATTGACTCCAGAAATGTCTAGACCATCAGTTGAATTTTTGGTGTTTGACATCCAATCGGAATTTTCAGCAGAACCAGCAGAGAACCCACTCACAAGATTTCCCAATTCAATGACGTGCAAAGTGTTCAGAGCCGAAGTAGTGAGATGAAGTTTATCATGGAATAATTTGAGCAATTCTGATTTTCTTTCCTTTTCCCAGTCCAGACTTCCAAGAACTTCTACGCAATCGAATAATTCATCTGTATGCAATTGATCTAGATCAGAGAATGTAAGGGCAACGGCGGCTGGCCCAGCTGATTTTATTCCACGACATGTGAAATTCATCTAAATAAAAATGTAACATTAAAATTATATCAAGGTATTTTTAGATTTTAAGAGAAACGAGAATTACCTGTGATTGTTGAGAATTTCCTGCCAAATCTCTTTGCGTAAGGTCAACGGATGCAGCTGCAGTAGCGTCGCCAGTACTCGAAGTTGAATTTCCAGTTGAATTTGTTGCCGAATCATTGGAAGAAGCCGAAGCTCGCGAATCTACGGTTGGAATTGCCGAAGAATTTGAAGTATTATTTTGCGAAGCTATTGTTGGGTCAACCCCACTTCCACTTCTTCCGCCCAAAGGAATTTGGTTTGGATTTTGCATTGGATCACCTAAAAATTGTTCTCGCCTTTGTTGTGGTTGTTGTTGCTGAGGCTGAAATTGTTGTGCCTGTTGCTGCTGGAATTGTTGCATCTGTTGTTGTTGCTGTTGTGGCTGCGGTTGTTGCTGTTGTTGCACTTGTTGTTGTTGCGGTTGCTGCAGTTGTTGCTGTTGCTGAGGCATGACCATCTTCATGTTCGTACTTGGAGCTGGAACTGGGGCAGGATCCGAAGCCCTAGAAACAACCATATTTGGTGCTGGTGCAGATGCTGGAGCAGGTTGTTGTTGTTGAATGGGGGAAGGGCCAGGATTGTTGTTGTTGCTGCTGCTACTGCCCCCTTGTTGTTGATCTGGTGCAAAAGACACGGGTGCAGGGCTTGGTTGTGGTCCAGAGTTTTGTTGTTGCTGTTGTTGGGTTGGAGCAAGAACTGGCGCATGACTTGGCAAAGAGAAGCGTGGAGCAGGGTTATTCGGGAAAACAAATGTCCGTGGTTGTTGTTGAGAAAATGGACGTTGCTGTTGTTGTTGTTGAGGAAGGGTTGGCGGCCTAATTTGGAAACGATTCGGTGGGCGAAAAGATGACGAATCTGGCTGCGACTGTTGAATAGAGGAAGGACTTGGTGCAGGCGCCGTTCTGCCAGCTACCATGGCTGGTGCCACTGAGGCTGCCGAATTCTGAGCAGGGGTCGCAATAGAGGTTGACGCTGATTGTTGCTGAACATTCGAAGTGGCAGGAGCAACAGCTCTGGCAGCCACCATGGCAGGTGCCACAGATGGGGATGGACTAGGACTTTGCACAGGTGCAGACGAAGGCGCAGGCGTAGAAGGGACCATAGCATTTGCATTGCCCTGATTGGTCGATTGTTGATTTGCAGCCTTTGCCATTGGTTGGACTAATCCCATTGAAGGTTGAGCTGAAGGTGAATTATCAGATCCACCACGTGTGGCTGTCATTTGTTGTGGTGGCGAAGGGTTGCTCTGTTGTTGTTGTTGAGGTTGTTGTTGCTGGCGCTGTGAAGTGGCCATAGGAGCAGGAGCAGCTGTCGCAGCAGCTTCACGACTAAATCGCTCTTGTTGTGGTCCATTCTGTTCACTTGTAAAGAGCTGATCTTCTACACCTGTCGTTCCATCTTCTCTCTTATTCCTCTGAAGAATGATTTCTTCAACGGATTTGACCTTATCAGCTTGAAATTGTGAAGATTCCAATACTCTTCGCATGAGTCGTTTGTAAGATGCGTAGAAACTTGAGCCTTCTCCTTCCAATGCATTTTCACAAGCACGGACAAATGGGGTTGGTCTTTCTTCTCCTGTGATTTTAATTAGCTCGTTGAGCCGAGATTGAATTTGAAACCCTGCTTTTCCCAAAGACTCTGTAGAAATTTTCCTCAAATCCTCTTCAGGAAGAACAATGAGCAAATCTCCAACGAAATTCAAATCTGCAGAACTCCATGTAGACGTATCATCTCCAAATGCATCCTTAAGAGCGGATGACCATTTTGAACGCAAGGAATTAGACAAGCAACAAGTTTTTTCACCTGGGAACGATCTTTCCTTGAGCAAATCTTTAAGGGCAGGGGCCATCGTGTCATTAAAGAGGTCACTTGAGTAGCATAGCAAATTTCCCATTTTCTGAAGAGTAGTACTTGACATATCTTGAGACTGGGGTTGACCTTGTTTTGGAATTTGAAGATCTCGAAGTAATTCATTGGCAAACCAATGCATTTGATTGAGTGGGACCAAATTGAAAAGTTCGAATAATTCAATATGACTGATTTCTTCTAAAATGTCTTGGTGAAGCTCGATTGGGATATTAGACAGGGCTTCGGCTGGGACTGCAGTTAGGATTTCACCTGGAATTACGAATAAAAAAGTTAGAATACTAGTTTTATTATTTCTTTCGTATTGTTTTTACCTCCAACTGCATTGACTTCAG
>WJEZ01003488.1:0-10757 GCA_009869925.1 Thalassaphorura encarpata
TAAGGCTAAAATGACAATTAATTGATATAAAGAAATTTCCTCAAATTCGAAAGACATTGACTATGTTAAGAAATAGCGAGACCTTCTTTTGAGTTTCTTCTTTCATGTGTGACGAATGACTTTTTTATTCTTCTGATCCTGACTTTAATCTTTTCTGCTCCTTTCTTTCTTTAAAAAAAAAGAGTCAGACGGAAAAACGGACTGGCCATGGCCACCACGGTCCAGCCAGCCTTACGTACGTATTTTCTGTACGGGTTAAGAATGAGTAATTGGATTGAGTGAAGAAGAAAAAGAGAAACTTATGTCTTGGGCCACCCGAGAAAGTCAAAGGCGTTGAACCGAACTCTCACCTTATTTCTTCAACTTGACTTGACTTTGGAAAGAGTGTTTCTTAAGGGGATTAATCTCACGGACTCACTCTAGGCTCAACGCAAGAAACTCCAACGCTAAGCATTACAGGAAAATTCAGAGTTTTGTCCGGGTGCTTTTTCCCAAGCCCTGCCTGCCTGGAGCTGTAGTGCTTGCTTGGCTATTTAATGATTTTGTGTTGAGCTTATAAACTCTCATCCGGATTAAATCTCTTCGGATGAGGAAATTAAATACCCAGTTGTCTACGTGTGTGCCTGCCCAGTTGTTTTATCCGCTGGCAAGGCTGGTCCGAATTGAATTCGAATTCAAAGTTGGAGAAAATTAGTTAGTATGAGACAAATGGTTTTCTTCATTTGAATTTAGTTATTTTTTTTTTGCATTGTTGTGTTGTGCCTGTATTTGTATTGTTGAAGTCCAAAGAAGCACGTAGCGTAATGCCTTGTTAAGTTTGAAGACTTACGAAGGAACCGTGCACATTTTTTGACACAAGGTATGCGAAGGAACAACCTGTTTAATTTTCTGATTCGTGTCTTCAATTCTACCTCGATCAATCACACCCGCCTGCCTGCCCTAGCCTGGTGTTCTTTTCGTTCCCATCATGTATGTTCAAGAATAAGAATAGCTTAAGCTTAAAGTCATGGCATCCTCGTCCAGTCCATGTTTCTATTGTTGTTTGATTTTTCTTCATGCTCACTGATACCTACGTCTTCGTGCATTTCTTGTCCAGCTTCGACAAGGCAAAGCACTTTACATTAAAATCCCTTGTTAAAACGGCGAACGTGATTCATTTTTTTATAAATCTGCATGCAGGGGATTTCTTATTGGAATTTTATTAGTTAATATCCAGATCAAAAGGTCATCCCGATTTTAATTGAAGTCCTTAAAATTGACTAGTCGTCGTCGTCATTTGTTTCTATACGTGGAAGTCGAAACCGCGTGTTTATTAGAGCATGACGAAATAGAATGACTGTAATTACAATGGACAGGATGGATTTTCACTTCATGTTATTTATTTTTTTATTTCCCCTTGATTGTTAAGAGAAGACAGATCATGACTTTGCTTGCATGAATGAGTAGTGTAGATAAAAAAAGTTTCATTGGGTCTGATTGACTGACTTCTGAATGATGAATCATCATCATTCACGACCGACCATCTTCTTAGCATGGTTCCTTTGGTTTTTGGAATGTTAGCATTGTTAACCCTAGCTCCTAGTACCTGGCTTTCTTGTTCTTGGGCTAACTAACCCTTTATTAGTTAATTTCTTGTTTATACTGTATTTTTGAAGAATTTTGATATAATTATATTTTTGGTTGATTGGGTCAAATCAAAAGATTAGAAGAGATGGCAAAGCAAAGAATTTGACTTTGAATGTTATCTAGCAGCTAAAACTTGAACCCCATTGGTTTATATGTATTTTTACTGGGGTTGACTCATCTGGCTCCGTCAGATCTGATTGTCCAGCCGAGTGTGTGGATGGATGAGGTTAGAACAAAAGGAGAAGAGTGGTGGAAAAATAGATAAGATCAAGAGGAGATGAGAGAACAGTTCTTTTTTTTTGTCGAGTTGGGTTGGAAGATGAGAAGGAAAGATCTCATCCGCGCTTTGTCGCTTCGAATTCTCCCACTTTGATACTTTACTCTTCCATCCATCCAATCCCTAACATGCCAATTCCAGAAAGCGTCTTTCCAGGCAAAGAAGAAAGATGAGCGATCATGTGTTACTCATTCGATACCTGATATCACTTGGCTTGGCTTGGCTCTAACCAGATCTACCCTTATGCTTCTTTTCCACACATCTCCTCTACTAGGTTTATTATTTCCAGGAAATAGGAGTAAGTAAGTGGAAATTTTGAACAAAAAGGCTCACTTAGGCGCATGCGTCCAAGTTGCTCAAGTTTCTAGCACTACTGCACTGGTGACAAAATCCTAATTTGTAAAATAAGCTCATGGCGTGGTATTTCCAAGGATTTATCTGTGGCGTGGGTTGAAATATTTCATATTTTGTACATAAGATAGAAAATGAACAATTTGGCTTTGCTTGCTAAGGGCTAAATCTCTTTTTAGCTCCATGTCATTCATTATTACCTTCTTGCCTGCCTGGCTTAATGGGAATCAGGTTCACAGGATTAATGTCCTGGCCTGCACCTGGGTAGAATAAATGTAATGCAAATACATGTTGAAGAAAAGCCGCGTGGCTGACTGCCAGGCAGCTTGAGTTGATTGTTGGGATTAAAGGGATGGATTGATATTGATCATTTTTCTCTCCTTCCTCAATGAATTCATCTTCCGTCAGAATTTAAGCTTAAGGTACAAGAACGTAAGTAACTAAGCAAGACAAAGCTACACAAAGACTCATACTAATGGATGAATCTCTTAGATTGATGTGTCAAGCAGACTAAAAATAACTAAGCTGAGGTGAGGTGTGAATTGGATTGGATTTTTGCAAAAATGTAAAAACCATGTTAAAGTTAAAATTATGGAGACATTTTCTTTATAAATTGGTTTATAGCCAAAGCGTAAGGCATTTTCTTAGGAAATGATCTTTCCAGGCTGCTTTCTTCGCGTGGCTCTTTTGAATTTTGATGAGTTTGATGGATGAAGGCGCTAATTTGAAGTCAGCGTCAGGCCAGGCTAAAAGCAAAGTCTTATTTTGGGATTTATCATCAAGGAAATTCTAAAGGAGATCACCTTTCCTTTGAACATTTAATATCCATGAGATTTGTTAATGTCAGTGACAGGAATTCTATTACATTAAGAATAATAAGGAAGAAATCCTAGGCGTGAGTTTGAAGGAAAACGAAGAAGGTTTCAAAAGTTAAATCCATAAAAGGCTCATTGAACAAAAACCTAATGAAAATCTCATTAGAGCGTGGTTTCATGGCAATCAGCACACAACTGACTTGACTTGACTTCCGACTGACGCTGACTCAGTTTTTTTCTTCTTTTTTACCAGCAGACGTTCTAAATGAAAATCAATACAGGCTAGGCGGAAATTCTTGTACATCAAGCAACGAAATATTCAAATCATCTCTTGTCTTTTATTTAAAAAATATTCAGTTCTATTTCGCTGTACATGGTAGATTGATGGGTTGATGATTTTTTTTCGGTACTACTACTACTAATTCTCTTAGGAGAAATATGTGTGGTATTTGTAGTGTACAATATTTCCATGCTTGCATTAGTGCCCTAGTAAGTAATATTTTTATTTTTTTGGAGAAAGAAGAAATAATGCATGCGTCGCTTGGGAAATAAATGTCCTTAAATGAGCGTGGAGAGAGTTGAAGCTCAGGCTGGAAATTGAATTGAGAAGACAAGCCCATTATTTCCATTTCTTGGGTTGGAATTCTGCACATCCTTCCTTTTGTGCAAATTTAATTTTGCGTTCTGACGGTCAATTTGTTGCTGGGTGGCATTTGAATTAAACTCTTGCAGGAAGGAGAAAAGTCTGAGATGGGAATTTCTTCCCATTTTGTAATGTGTCATACGTACGTACGTACGACCTAGGCACTGTTCTACATGTCATAGCCATGCCATGCAAATGCAATGTGCTCACTCAACTTGACACGACTTTTCATCATCACCATCAACCCATGAACTAATGCCAATGCCAGTTCACCTTAATCCTCCTTTCATTTCTACCCGGTTGACTCCTTTTGGGTTCAAAGGTCTTGGCTTCTTTACCTGAATCTTTAAAAGTTCATTCATGACGTCAGAGACTTTTGAACATTTCCGTTCACCTGGTTGAACAATGCTTGAAAAGTGCAATAAAAATATAAATGTAGTATAATGACGTACAATGTCACAAAGTGAAAGTCTCAGTGCATGCATAATTTTAGCAGGTGTACTTATCCCTATGTTTTTCCTTGTAATTTGCAGATAAAGCCACTGAGTGGACCCATTGAGGGTGGAACTCTTGTAACAATCGAAGGTTCTGACCTTGGGTTAAAGCAAGAGGATGTCAGGGGCAAAATCCATATTGGACATGTGCCTTGTGAACTTGTCAATTATCAGGTACTTAATTTTGTGGTGTATGAAGAGAAGACTTTTCTTTAGATTTGACCTGTGAACTGACTTTAATATTATTACCAGGTTTCCGTACGAATTGTATGTCGCACTGGACCCGTTGAGCGAGAAATGGAAAGTACGATTCAAGTTGGGAACGCTGTTGGCTATACAAATTCTTCTGTTCGTTACAGCTACAAGGTAAGAAAAAGTTGACCCTTAATTTAATGCACGTGTACTAATAGGTCAACTTTTTATTTTTTTCTCAGAATATTCGAGTCACAGGCGTATCCCCAACAAAAGGACCAAAGAGTGGAGGAACACAATTGACTGTGAAAGGCTCATGGCTCAACATTGGGTCATCCGTTAAAGTCCTTTTGAGGGACTACCCTTGTCACGTGAATACGAGTCAATCCTCAAGTTCTCGTATCACGTGCACAACGTCTGAAGCCCTTAGCCCAGAGTCAGTGGATAGAATTCAAGTTACAATCGATGATGCGACGCGTGTCCTCGTGTCTGAAAATCAAGACTCTTATTTATTTTTATATACTTTGGATCCAACTATCCTTGAAGTTAAACCACTCAAAAGTTTTGCATCTGGTGGAAGAATGATTACAGTACATGGGACGAATGTGGATTCAATTCAAAGTCCAGAAATGATTGTTTATATTGATACACAGAGTCAAGTTATTGTCAATCGAACTGTAAGTGTTACAAAAGTTTAAAATAATTGTTAATTTTGGCCACTAATTTATCTAACTAATTAATTTCAGATATGTTCAGTGATAAATCCTACCCAAATGGAGTGTCCATCTCCACCAATTAATATTGAGTTTGAGAAAAGAAGTATGGCAGTTCAAAGTGCGAGAAGAGCTCCACGTGGAACTGGTTCTTATTCCCGTCGAGGTGGAGATCGTGGGATGGAAGCTACGAAACCTTTTGGGTTTATTATGGACAATGTCAAATCTGTTCTAGTCCTCCACAATCATTTACCACAAGATAAATCTCAACTCGTTTATGTGGAAGATCCAGTTGTGACTCCATTTCCAGGAGGTCTTAAACTTTATAAGGGAGATACCCTTGTCATTGAGGTAAATCACGCAATTTTATATACGTTGATTCTATTTAACTAAATTTTATTTTTAGGGTGAACATTTGAATGAAGCTTGCGATGAGACGGATGTGACTGTGACGATTGGAAGTCAAAAATGTAATGTGACATCTTTGGCTCAAAATCAATTGGTTTGCACACCACCAGAGCTTCAACCCCCTGGGAATGATGAGCGTGGACTCCCAATGGTGACTGTGAGAGTGGGACAATTCCTTCGATTCCCAGTTGGCTACCTCCAGTATGAACTAATGAAGACGAGTGTATTTCCAGTTGAGGCTTACTGGGTCGCAGCAGCCTCTGCCATGATTCTTCTTGTCCTCGTAGCCATCGTCGTCTTTGTCTATCGTCGAAAGTCAACACAAGCAGAGCGGGAATACAAACGCATTCAAATTCAAATGGACACACTAGAAAGTAATGTTCGCTCAGAGTGTAAACAAGGTAAGGGTTTGAAAAGTTTAGCTGAAATTGAGATTTATTGTCCGAGTTGCTATAATTTTGTGTACAATTATGATTTTCCCAGCATTCGCAGAATTACAAACAGATATGAGAGACTTGACAGCTGACTTGGGGGCTTCAGCAATTCCAACGTTAGACCACAAGAACTATGTCATGAAAGTCTTCTTCCCTGGTGTGACTGAACATCCAATTCTTAGAGACCCTAAAGTGAGTTCAACTTTAAGAGATACGTACTAGGAGCATAAGCCATGTTATAGTTTTATATGAGGGAATTTCCTAAGCAAATCTACAGGGATTTCCTCACAACTTGTCCATTTATCTTCTCCTTGTCTTACCGTTTCACATACATCTCCTTTCCTTCCTGCACAAGGTGTCAAATATCCTATTCACATGGGAATTCAAAAACATCATTTCTCGGCAGCATTTTGGCAGGAAATAACGGTTATTTTATTTTTTAATTCTGCAGATTCGTATGAATGGTCCTTCTACAAACTACGATGCAGCCATGTCGCAATTTGAGCTTCTTCTTAATAATAAATATTTTCTTCTTGCCTTCATCGATACGCTCGAAGGGCAAAGAGCCTTTAAGCTTCGTGATAAGTAAGTTTCTTGTAAATTTCTCACTAAGTCAAAAATATTTGATTGTTTATATATTTTTTTTGTACAGAGTAAATGTCGCATCATTAATCATGATAATCCTAATGGGTAAAATGGAATATGCGACTGATATTTTACAAAGTCTTCTTCATCGTCTGATTAATAAATCCGTGAATTCAAAACACCCACAACTCATGCTAAGGAGGACAGAGACTGTTGTTGAGAAAATTTTATCCAATTGGATGGCACTTTGTATGTACACTTACCTTAAGGATCACGTGGGACCTTCCCTATTCCTCCTGTACAAAGCTATCAAGTACCAAATTGAAAAGGGCCCTGTAGACTCCCTTACACATGATGCTCGATATTCCTTGTCAGATGTCCGACTACTTCGAGAACCCATTGATCATTCATATGTTGTAAGTTTTCAACGAAATTTATTCTCCGTTTCTATATTATTCTGTATGGTGATTTTATTTTGTTGTTTCTTCTTTTATTTTTCTACTAGACGATTCATCTTGTTCAAGAGGATCCGTATTATGAAAAGATTCCATATCAATCCTACCAAGTACGTTGTGATCATTTTAATTTTACTCTTGTTCTAGTTTTAGCTGTAGCTTTAGTCTAGAGTGATTGGATGGATGGCTTTGAGTAGATTGGATTGGCCAAAGGCCCAGTAACCCACCTACCATACCATAGCATTAGATTGAATTGGATTTGCATGGAATCTCATTCCTTGGCTAGGGTGTGAGTAGAATTATGCATGAGTTTTAAAGTCTAAGAACAGACTCATTGGTATGAGAAGTCTTTTCTATTCCTATGAATCATTAGAAACAAAGCTTGAAATTAGCTACGGAAAGAAGAAGACCAAGACGCTTCCTTCCTCTCAGAAAATAGTAAGAAAGCGAAAGAGAATCTTCACCCACTGCTACTGCCACTGCGACTTAGTCAATTTTTATGTTAGACTGGGAGAAGTTGGCCAATTTGTAATCCATACGCTGAGTAGGCGGGTAATCTAATCTACCTAGTTGGAGGAAATTAGCTTCGTCTCACTGGCTTTGGAATTTTACCCAGTTCGGTTTTTTTTTCCTTTTATTCCGTCGAATATTTTTTAACCCTCATTAACATAACGAGCCAGCCAACGTCCTATTCTCATATTTTCAGTCGTTCGATCAAAATCGAAAGATTATTCGGATTTTTTTTTGCGTTTTTTTGAAGAATAATTGGTTCAGGAATTTTTGCATTTTAAAAATTGAGGAAAAAAGGAGAAAGTTGAATGACATGAGTTTGACGCTTCTGTCCTGAAAATGCCTAAAACGTGATTGTTATTCCTAAGAAGTAACGATTCTCTTGCGAGAGAAGAATGCCTACGTACGAGACATACGTCTACGTCTCAATGTCTTTTTGGTTGGTTTGACTAGACTTCATGCAGGGTATGATAATTATGAAATTATCCTTCGTTCCTGTACCCGCCTCGTTGTCTCTTGGGTTTTTGGCTGGAGATGATAATGAGGAATGAGATGTTGATGATGAGGCCAGGCGGGAAGGCGGCGACGAAGACGAAGACGTTTTCAGCACACGGACATCATTTTCTTCATTATTTCTTGGGAGACAAGAGTTTGTTCTGCATCATCCATCATGTAGTGCATATGGGTACTTTTGTTTCGTTAGCACTTGGAAAGAAAATGAAGAATTGGTTCATCCACTGCTTCGCTTCGGCTTTATCCCACCACATTCATTCTTTACCCGGGTACTCTGGCCGGATGGATGATGTCAAGTCTGTAGCTTCTGCATTTAGCGCATCACTTGGTTTTTTTACCCTCTTGAAGTTTTTTTCTAGAAATTCGTTTGTTTACTTCCGACCAAGGTTAATTAAAAGATTGAGAATATTTTTGTTTGTTCCGGAAGTCTATCCAAGTAAAAGCCAAGGGAGGATACAGATTCTATTCTAATTCATTCCAAACCTTGTCTTATGGATTGGTTAATTGTAGAGATTGATTAATCATACGGCCACCACAAGGATGATGATGATTCATGGGCTAAGGACAATAGTAATTATTTGTGGGATTCTCACAAAGCTTTTTCCTAAGCCCTTGGCTTGTCTATGCATAAATCCTTAATGCATGCATGTGTTTCGGTGCTTTCAAACGATGCGATGCTCTAGACATTTTTTCTGGGAGTCCAAGTTGACACTTGTCATTTGTGTTTGTCAAACAGACAAAAGACAGAACGGCTACAGCACAGGCACATTCATTCATTTTCTCACTTTCAGAACTTACGAATGAATTTTTAAGACTAGGCGAGTAATTCCCCTTTCGTTCGTTTCGTTTGAGCTCCCAATTAGTTTGTTTGAGTAATTGTGGACAGACGGGGAGGGCTGGAGGTATTCTCTTAATGCAATTTGAATAATTCACTCCTAATCTCCTTCATCAAATGAAGCAATTAGGGGGAAGAACTACAATTAGGGCAAAAGACTGTGGAGCAGGTGCCAGACTACTAATACATTATGACACGTGTGTTTCTGCTTGAAGGATTAGTTGGGCTTTCCTCTTTTGATCACCTCAAATTTATATCATGGTACGCGTTTTTGACATTCTCATTGGAATTTCCCCGAATATTATTTATTTGAATTGTGGATTTGTTGTGTTAAATCGAAAAAGCAGACCTAGGGCAATTCGATTGTTTTGAGAGTGAGTGCCCAATGGAAACTTGGATGAAATGGGGCTAAGCTTATAATAAGCGTATTGCCAATAGCATAGCAAAGCATGGGAGGTTGAATATCGTCAAATTCTTGAACAGAGTGGGTCCGGGCAGATATAGGGATTTGTGTATTTGAGACGAGACGGTAGAGTAGTAGTAGAAGCTGGAGAGTAATAATAAAGTAGTCAGTCAGAGTTTCACTTTTGCATTTCCCTGATTCTCTCGTGTCGTGACTAATCCTTCGCCTCCCGTTTCTGATTTTGGAAGGCAAGAGAGAGAAAGTGGAATGAATAATACCTTTTCCCATGGAGAAGGGAGCGAGAGAAAAGCTTCTGTTGAGTTATTTTGGGATGTGTTGGTTTAATCACGAACGGGTCATGAGGGAACTGTCCAACATGTTGTTTACAGTTCTAGATTTAATTTATAAGTTGATTATATGCTGCCTTATGCAATGTGATAACGTGTAAAAAGTTTCCCTTGTAAACTCGGTTTGTGTGTTTTCCCTCCTGTCCGTACTTTCCTCAACCTGCCCGCAAGCAACTCATTAGTTTTCCTTCCCTGCCATGCCAAGACTTGAAGACTTTCTCTGTTTCTAATTCTGAAGTCGGAGAGAATGAATTGAAATAACCCAGAGGATTTTCCACATTATTTGCATATGAGGGAAGTGAGAGTGAGCCAATCACTGAACTCAGCGATGTTGTTTATATTTTACTATTGATTTACATTAAAAAATTTAATATTAACACTTTGGCCAAATCTATCAAAATTGTAGCCATAGTCTAGTAGTATTTTTTAGGCTTTTTCTTACTTTGACTGTTTTTGCCAAAATGTATGCATTTTATTTTGCCTTGGATGAACGAATCTAAAAATTGTATGAGTTGAGCTGAAATGTTTTTAGTTTTTTGTGGTTTTGATTCATGTTTTGTAATTTATTTAGACGTTCCAAGTGGTCCAAGAAGAATTGGATGAGAAGATTCAATGTAAAGTTTTGGACTGCGATACCATTAGTCAGGTCAAATCGAAAATCCTGGATGCACTCTACAAAAACACTCACTTTAGTCTTCGACCCTCCGTCCATGATCTCGATTTGGGTGAGTCTCATCAGTTCATGTCATTTTCCCCCTCCTTCCTCTTCAATTCACTCATTTCTCAACATCTTCTCCAAGAAACTTTTGCCCTTACGTCCTAACATTGACAAATTAGCCAGATATTTTCATTATTTAACAAAATTCACCAGTTCCCAATTGTTTTCCCTTCATTTCACACCATTTAACAAAACTACAAACTTTCTTTGACTTGTAATTTGTTTCCCTTGCATATATTTTGGCTAAGTTCTTCGTGTATCATATTTTTTTAGAATGGCGACATGGACGAGGTGGTCATCTTGCCCTTCAAGATGAAGATTTGACCACTCGCTCTGTGAACGGATGGAAAAAACTGAATACTCTAGCTCATTATGGAATCAAGGACTCTGCAGTCATGTCTCTAGTCGCTCGTCCCAATGACACGTACTCAAACAGCA
>WJEZ01003489.1:0-10754 GCA_009869925.1 Thalassaphorura encarpata
ACTGTAACAACGTTAGCTAACTTTCTACTCAAATCGAATTTGGCACAGCTCAGTGTTGTAACCTAGTGAATATTTGCCTGGCGGTCCCTATCACTATAATCTAATTCAATTCAATTCAACTCAACAGCTACAGGGCTGTGAGCCCAAGTGTCCTTTGCTAATTCGTTTTGCTATCAATCAATTATTGTTGTATCATAAGAGAACTTAGCAGCAGCAGGAGATGAAGGCAAGGCTATTTTTAGACTTCAACAATTTTTTAAACTCTCATCTGGTGGTAAAAGTATAACCCTGAAATTAAGAAAAAAGGCATTGGACAGGTCGTTTAGGCCTTAGCTTTTGCAAATTGCATGTTTATTTTTCTAAATTGTCAAAAAATTATAATTTCTTGTTCTAATTAAATCTGCGAAAATAAAATTGTCTTGAGCTGAAGAAAGAAAAGAACTGCTCATGAAAAAATTCACCAATAATTGACTAGGCCTTGAATCTCAGTTCGAGTCCGACTAGCCTCAGGAAATATTGTCTTTATCCCTGGGTTCTGGAGTATACACGGTCACCTTGTCCAAATATTCTACGACGGGATCTGGAACAAAATATTTGACAGATTCTTTTCTCCTCAGAGCTGAGCGCATCTTTGTAGAACTGACTCCATTTGAGATGGGCTCAACTACGATATGAATATTATTCTGCAACAATAAGCTCTTTTAATAATATGACCAAGACATTTTCGCATAATTTTCGTATTATACCTCGAATCCACTGAGTATACTATGCTTCAGCTATAGATCTTTCAGGTTCTTCACTCTCTCTAGAAATAACTAACATTCCATAAGTCCCAGCTAAAGTTTTGACATCATCATCACCCCAAAGATTTGGAATATTCATAGATTCAAGGACATCGGCTCCACAAAGTAATTTTAATCTCACGGAGTCTCCAGGAATCAGGCCGCTGGGCATCCAGCTCATTGGCTTGGTTGTTTCAGCGTCAGAGTCCTTACCAAAATTGTCCAGTTGGTTCTAACACAAAATCAAAAACTATCAATCTACATTTGACCATGTTTTCCTTCCTAAATCGAATTCCAAACCTGGTGATAATCCATGACAGCCCTCGTTCTTGTCCAATCCTCTTGCTCTGTTTCCCAAGGAGAGACTTTAACCCATGGAATTGTAGTTGCGGCTAATCTGGCCATTTCCACACGATGGACAGCTGTAGCCATATCCTGTCAATTAAATGGAGTAAATTAAATCAGTAAAATCTAAAATTGAATCAGACATAATTAATTTTGTACCTTTTTTCCATAGCTGTCATGGACTGGGGACATGATTCCTCCAATGACTTGGAACCCTCCGATTCGGGTTAAATAATCTCGGGCCAATTCTGTCAGAAATTTTAATAGTTCGATTAGAAGAGCATTCATCGTTTGATCGATAAAAGTCATTGATTTAACATCGTAAAAAAGGCATGTCAGGTAGGTTTAGCTTTTCATTTGAAAATTAAAAGGTCAATAGGTCAGGCCGACTTACCAAATACTCGAAGATGCATAATCGTTGGGGGATTAAAAGCCCCACAAAGAAATAAAATTATTTTCTGAGACATAGTCAAGTTAAAAGTTCTGAAAAGTAAAAGGTCCCTTCCGTCTGTCTTTTACCCGGATCCACTTTTAATTCTCCCGGAAAATCCTCGGGGAATTTGACACGTTGAAAGTGAAACTTCAAAATTTCAGTTCATTTTTGAAAAAATTCATGAAAAACCAAAATTCCTAGCAAAACTCATCCATTTTATTTAATGAGAATAATACCCAGTAGTATGTCATGTATAAATAATGTGAGATTTTAAAGAATTACAAATAACATTAGAAATAATTTTTTTAAACAATAACTATTTTGGAATGAAGTAGCTAATCCTAATGGTGGGTCAAGTTGTAATACGTTCGGTCAGGCCAGCAGCTTATACTGAAACGGTGAAATCAGTTGGCGTTGGAACCTCTGTCTTCGCAGGTGACCTCCATGACCTGACATAATTAAATAATATTTTAAATTCAGTTTTCTCATTTTTAATGAATTTTCTTTTTACCTCAGTCGAGGCCTTCTCAAACGTCCCAACAATGATGGACCCATTCATATGTCCATTTCCAAGAAGGCGTAGATTATTTAAATGCAAAAATCTCGACTCTGGAATAATTTCCTCCAATTCTCCAAGACAAGTTTTGCTCAGACCAATGCGTTTAGTTGTGTAGCTATCGAAGCTAAGACGAATCACTACAAGTTTTGCTCAGACCAATGCGTTTAGTTGTGTAGCTATCAAAGCTAAGACGAATCACTTCCACGGAGCCAAAATGAAGGATGTACAGGTATGGGTGACAGTAAACTGGAAATTAAAAAATAATTGATTAATTAACGTACTCAAGTACCTAACCTATGAATCAATCCAACTTGAACTTACCGACATCAACCGGAACCTTTGACCAAATCAAATTAAGAGGACGACTTCGACGTCCAAAAGTGTCAACGAATACACCCACATCTGGGAAGCAAAGAAGATATTCACTCGTGTAAGAAGTTTCAGCCTGGACGCAAGCCACTTCGTCCTACGTCAAGGATCCCTAGCAAAAATGTCGGATCTTCACGATGTGTGGCCAAAATGTAAGATAGAGTTTGATCCGACTCATCCATAAATTCTAAAAAAACATTGAACCATAAAATTAAAACCAAAAAAATACGCATAAAATAAAATTAACGTGAACAATTACCTTCAAGTGAATAATTCACCAAATCCAACTCATAGATTTTTTCATTATCACTCCCAAAGAGCACAGAATCCGGAGTAATGCAGAGACCCGAGACATTATTCACTTTCAAGGACTGTTTCAAAACAAATTCATTTTTCTCCCAGAATAAAATATTCAATGTGTTTTGAGTCGTAACAACGAGGGTAGTTCCATTGGGAGTTTGTTTCGTTTTAAATTGAACACAATTGTCCAACTCAGCAATCAACTGGATTTGAACTTTTGGCTTGGAACAAGCTGCAGCTTCAGCACAGGCACGCAAAAGTCCCAAATGAACACTAATCAACTCACGATCCTCACCTAGAAATTATAGATAAAAAATAAGGTGGTGTTATTTCAGAAAATATTAGTTTCCCTTACCTTCAATCATGATCGCATGATTCACATCCACTAATAATTCAATTTGGTACACAGCATCCACTCCTCCAATCCTTACTTTTTCAGAGCTCTCTTCATTTTGACCATAAATCACTCTCGTTGAATACAATCCTTCATTGCATCCAAGTAAATAAATATCCTCAAGCATATGTGCTGCGCAATTAATGTCCAGCCGTGATTCACCAGTTTCAGCAAATACATCGTATTTGACTAATCCTCCAAATCTAGGATTAAAACTTTGCCTTGGAAGTGCCGATGCCGACTTTCTCATGCCAATGCCTGTTGTTGTATTTGGTTCACCTCCACTGGATGAGGAAATTTCAGTCGAAGTTTCAGTTTCAGGAGCTGAAGTAGTAGACGTAGTCGTCTCTTGTTCATCCTTGAGTAAAATGCAGTCTTCTTTTTTGATTCGTTCAGGTGAAATATTTTCTTTTCTTGTAATCCGTGCTGGTGGTGCAGATGGTGACTGAACAGTTTCGAGCTTTTTAGCCTTGAGAATTCCCAACTGTCGTTTCATTTTATTTACTTCCTCTTCCAAATTTTTAACTGAATTATGTTCTTTCAAGATTCGACGAGGAGTTGCACCAGGTCCACTTTCGGTCTAAAACAAAAGTTTGGGTTAAAAACACATTTGATAATTCTAAGAATCTGAAACCAACCTTATTCAAATTCGAAACAGGCATAGGAGTTTTGGGCCCCGGTGTATCATCGCGTCCGAAAATCCAACCGGTAAATCCTTTCTTTTTCTTGGCACTTTGTAACTGATCATTTTCAAGACGAAGGTGGTCAACTAACTTTGCATGCTGATTAAGAGCTGTGTGCAAGACATGCTCTTTAAGAGATCTCTCTTCCTCCATAGCGGCCATATCAGCTAACGCTGATTCCATCCTAGTAAAATAATTATGGAAAATATTAAAATACGTAACATTGAAATAGTAACGTTTCAGCCCAAAATCTTACTTTGTTCTGTAAGTGAGAACTCGATCATGAGCCATTTGTAGCGCATCTGTCAATTCCTTGTTTGATGTTTTCAATTTCACCAACTATTAAAAATTAAAATTTATAAAAACTGACCACATCATATGTTCTGAGTTAAGAAAACTGACCTCTTGAATGATCCTTGAACTTTCTTCTTTCATAGTCGTATTATCCTGTCTCAAATTCTCCAACGCTCTTTGAAGGTTTTCTTTTGCAACTGCATTTTCCTCACATTTATGCACTTTTGTTGTTTAGTTCATCCCAGAGCAAACGATTCTTTTGAGTCATCTCATCCAATTTATCATTCAATTGTTGGAGTTCAATTTGATTACTCGATTCCACGTTCGTTAAACAACTTTCAATTCCATCCAATTTCTTCTGAGTGAATAATTTCAAACTATACAGCTTCATTGAGTTGGATTTTTGTGGTTCGCAACTCTTCAATTTTGGCTGCTTGCTCGGACTCCAGTGTTGCTCTTGAAGATAACAAATTATTTTAAGTCAAAAACTAGCCAAATCATGGCAAAATATTTTTAACTTACTTTTGTTTAACAATTTCTTGAAATTCCTCATTCTTCTTGTCAAAAGCGTCTTCAAATTCATGTAATTGGCTCTCCAACATAGCTACTGCCTCCTTCAGCATCCCCAAATTCTACCAGAAACAAATTAATTTAAAATTAAAACTGAAATGAATATTTTAATTTATAAATGCAATAAGAAATTACAGTCACGAGTTGGACAATTTTTCTGTCTTTTTCGGCAATTCGACCCTTCATTTCTTTCAGAGCATTTTCGCCATCATCCCAACTTTTTTTAATCTTCTCCAATTCCTCAATCTTACTTTTGCACTTGGTAATTTCTAAAATAATAAAATCATAGTTAGAAAATACCAAATTGGAAATCTTCGAACTTTAAATTATTTTTACCTGTTTTCGCATTAGTCAGTTCTCCTTCAAGCTCTTTGATTCGCTCCAGTTTCTCTTTCATATTTTTCGCCTGTCGCTCTTTTTCCGTTTTTTCTTCTTCAATCTTTGCTTGCAGAGTCGAAATCTCATTACTCAAACTCGTCGTTCGTTTTTCCAAATCTTTCTTCTCCTCTTCTAATCCTTTGACCTTCTCAGCAATTTCTTTGGATTCATCTGTATGTTTAGTTACTTTGGCCAAAAGTTCTTTATTCTCACGCTGTGTAATTCTGAGATCTACGCGTGTAGAATTTAATTCCNCATCTGTATGTTTAGTTACTTTGGCCAAGAGTTCTTTATTCTCACGCTGTGTAATTCTGAGATCTACGCGTGTAGAATTTAATTCCTTTTCAAGAGTGGCTATACTCGACTCAAGTTGTCTTGCTCGCTCCTTGGTTGTGTACAAATCTTCTTTACACAAATCCCAAGATGTTTGACATTTTTCCAACTGAGATTGAAGAATTTGAGTTGCTCCAGATTGGCCAGCAGTGGAATCAAAATCAGCTGCTGCTTTTTTAAGGAATGCTTGTGTGCTGGAAACCAAGTCAGCTCTCTGAAGAAAAAAACACACATTAGGTCAATTAATGACTTGACACAGAATTATTAGTTAAATTTCTAACCTGTTGTTCAATCCCCAGAAGTGTTTCTTCCAATCTCTTCACAATTGAATCCAATTGTGCAATCTTTTCCTCTTTGTCCTTACTTTCCTTTTCCACAGCTTCAATTCGAATTGAAAGTCGATGTTTTTCTCCCATTGTTTGCTCAAGCTGTTCTTTCAGATCTGATAATTGGCTGCTCGTCTCTGCAGCCTCAAATTCTAATTCCTCTTGTCTTTCTTGTGCATTCTTTGTCATTACTTCTTCCAGGGTTTCTTCTAAATTCTTAATCGTTTGACTGTATTTCTTTCTCATTTGTCTCATTTCTTCAAGAGTCGCGTCCCTCGCATTCCTTGCTTCTTCCAATCTACCTTGTAGAGTTGCAATGTCAGCGGAGAGTTGGGCATTTTTCTCACTGAATTCGGCACCTTGTGTAACCAGTGCATTTTGTAAAGCCACAAGCTCTTCTTGATGACTTTTATTCATGGCTTCAATTTTGCTTTCGAGCTCTTGAGAATTTTGTGTCAATTTTGACTCCATGAGCGAAATACTCCCACGATAATTTCGGGCAAAGATTGCAGCAGAATTTTCAAGTTCTGATTTTACAGCTGACTGATTCACTTTTTTAGCTTCTGATTTCTCCTTCTTTTTCTTTAATTCTTTCAATTCTGCTTGTAATTTTGAAATTTCATCGTCACGCCCAGCTACAATGGATTTTTGAANTCTGATTTTACAGCTGACTGATTCACTTTTTTAGCTTCTGATTTCTCCTTCTTTTTCTTTAATTCTTTCAATTCTGCTTGTAATTTTGAAATTTCATCGTCACGCCCAGCTACAATGGATTTTTGAAGTTGAATTTCCTGGAGTAAATCTTTTTGTTTTGTTTCTTGAGAGGATTGTAAGTTTCTAATTTTTTGCTCAAGATTTTGGAAGTTTCGACGTTCAGTTTCAAGTTCTGAGGCCAAATGGTCTCTCTCGCATTGGAACTTTTTCAGCTCACCGGATAATTTTGCGATTTCATTATCTTTAGGATGCGAGAGTCTCAGAAGACGACGTCAATTTGGACTCGAGTTGTTGAATTTCGCTTGTCCTGTAAAACAATTTTAAACTATTTTAAAACTCGAGTTCTCGTGTTAACAGTTAAAAATTCACTCACTTTTCCCTAAGAAGTTCGGTTTTCTGACTCAGCTCTGCCTTTAGACAAGTCTGCTGAAGATCACGAGAATCCTTGTCATCCATGAAAAATGAATTATCTGCAGAATCCATTTCCAGAAAACTCGTCGCTCCAGATGCTCCAGCCCCAGTTCGACTCAAGTTGCAAATATTTCCATCCTGAAATGTTCTTGTGAATCCGAGGAAAGGAATGGACAATAAAGGTGGTTTTCCATTTCCCTCAGCGTCAGCTTTTTGACTCATGTTCTTTTGATTTAGCAATTTTGCTGTATGGTCTGGAGTTTTGTGCTCCGACTGAGGTCGAGGGACGTACGGTGTGTGATCTGCAAGGAGGACGCAATGTGAAGATAGAATTTGGACTACATAGCTGAACGAAAAATAAAAAATCAAGCCGTACCATTTCGAATTGTGTCCCAAATTATAGAGTTAAAAAATGGATGTCTGAGAGCTTCGCTATAGTCTAATCTAACTGCCTGTGCAGACAGAAGTCCTTTGATAAAATCAATACAATCCTGAGATACTTTGTTGTTGGGTGGGAAAACCAGACTCTCCTGTAAATGCCAAATAAATAATTAGAATTTTAGTATTCCGATCAAGAAGAATTTCTTGATCAAATCTTACCTTGAATGAAATGATGTTGTTGAATGTAGCCAAATTATTCTCTCCCAAAAATGGAGCTTTTCCAAATACCATTTCATAAGCCATGACTCCAGCTGACCAAAAATCACATTCACGTTCCATAGCAAAACTGACTCGTGATCTCTTCATCGTTCTCCAGAGTCTGAAGAACTTCTGGAGCAATATAATTAGGAATTCCAACTATGAACGGAGTAGTTACTTTTCCATTAGAGTCAAGCCATGAAGCTGCTCCAAAATCAGCAAGTTTAATATGACCAAGACAGTCGATGAGAATATTTTCTGGTTTTATATCCCTGTTATATAAAAAGTAATTTAAAAAAACAGTACATCAATATCACTTATGACTTAATATACCATACCTGTGAACGAATCCCATTACATGCAATGCATTCATCGCCAAAATTAATTCCGCCATGTAAAACCTTGCCGACTCTTCCGACAAATGACCACCAGTTCTGCAATGACAATTAAATTGGAGGTTTTAAGAAATTAAGTAAATACTATCGAGACTAATTAAGATAAAGGTACCTCTGCAAATGTGTCAAAAAATCTCCTCCAGGCACATGCTCTGTCACGAAATAAATTTTGGTTGGGTCTTGAAAACTGTATTTCAGACTCAAGAGCCAATCAGAGGAAGATTTGGACAGGACGTCCAATTCAGCGTTCATCGATGAATACTGTATAAAGAAGAAGCCGAGTAAATATCTTTAGTAAAACGGATTTAATACTACTGTATGATAAAATACCATTTTCTGAATTTGTGGATCTAATTTGTTCAACATTTTGATAGCGTACAATCCACCGCCACTTTTTTCTCTTGCAGAATACACTTTTCCATATTTCCCTTGTCCGATGAGCTCAATGAATTTAAAGTCCGAAATGTTCACTCGTAATTTCTTCAAATCTGAGACGGCTGGTCCAACTAGAATGACACAAAATTAACTTATCATTTCTTCGAAATAGTCGGTTGATTAATTTTTACTCATCACTTACATTTATTGAGGAAATATTTGACATGTGGTTCTTTCCCACTTCCATTCCAATCCCCAGGACCTTGACCATGCAAGCATTGCTCATACAAAACAAAAAAAGCATCCATCAAACATTCCCCATCTAGTTGGGCTGGCACTTTGGTTGCGACCCTTGTCCGATGACCCGAACTGAGTTGACCTTCACCTTGATCTTCTTCACAACAATCCTCATCCTCATCATCCCGCCAATCTCTTCCAGTAAACATATGCTTAATCCTTGCCTTCCTTATGAAAATTGGCTCTCTCTTTTGTCCATGCATCTGCATCTGAGGCGTAGGCTTGGATGGAGAACAAGATCTTGACCTTACGGGTGACCTCAACCTCTTCTTGGATTTGGTCTGACTCTGTGGAGTACCATTTCCATTATTGGACACGAATACCGTAGTCTTTCCACCATCACTGAGTCTCTGACTCTGAACATTAATGTTGATCTCCATTTTTCCACGAATGGATGAAATATGGATGGACAGGTCAAATAATTTGTGGTCGTGGTCAGTACTAAACACTCAAAAATGCAAAGAAATTGACAATTCTCTTGGTTTATGCTTTGGTTCTAGTTCCAGTCCCGTTCCCGTCAACGAACGAAAGTAAAATGAGAGAGTAGCGGTTGGGTTTCTTTGAAATGAACAGATGAAGATTTGGAGGGAATCAACCGCCCATAGATTTTTCCCCATGCATGCAAGATGCAATAAGCAATATGCAATGCAAAGCAAAGCAAGCAAATTCTTTCCACAAATCTTTCACCATTCAGAATTTAATCAATTATCATTTACTTAAAACTAATTCGAAAAAGTTAAATGTTTTCTTTGATCGTATTTTGGACTTCGGAAAGATCTGACTACAAGCCAGAGCCCGTAGTCTTATTTCCATTACCATTTACCATTACCATTACCACTCGTTTTCTGTTGTAAATTCTTGACCAGTCAAAAGCAATGCAATGCAATGCAAGCAAATTCTTTCCACAAATCTTTCACCATTCAGAATTTAATCAATTATCATTTACTTAAAACTAATTGGAAAAAGTTAAATGTTTTCTTTTTCTTTGATCGTATTTTGGACTTAGGAAAGATCTGACTACAAGCCATAGCCCGTAGTCTTATTTGCATTACCATTATTACCACTCGTTTTCTGTTGTAAATTCTTGACCAGTCAATTTTGACATCGACCAAAAACACCGAAAAATATTCCAATTTTTACGAAAAGAAAAAAATCTAACGTAATTTACCTCCTGGGGTCGTGTTTACACTAATTTACAGACCCAAGGGAAGTCTCATTGAGGTTTTGCATTAAAATTGCAGTAGAATTAGACTACAAAATGCATAGTGCTGTTATGTATGTATTTATGATATGCAAATGATTACAATGTTTTCTCGTAGAGCACTTAATTATATTACAGTAGAAAATTTCGATATAAATGGGCAAACAAAATTCTGAAATTCTTGTCCATGCCTCGAAAGTCGAAAAGACTTTGAGTTGAGTTAGGCCATCTATATGCATTATGGATCGTTGGATGGGCTGCAGCGGAGAATTTCAACCACTCAATTTATTTGGCTCACCTGATAATCTGGAATCTGCTACACTATACTGCAATTGCAAGTTTTTGCACTAGCACTTGGTTCCTTCGTGGATTTGCATGTGTCTGGCTGGATTTGGGCACCTGACTGGAGTCACTTGTGAACACCGTGATCCATAGCTGACACTGAACGGGTCTTACCCTTCGTGATTTGATTATTCTTCCAGATTCCAGCAGCAGCATCGAACCACATCGGTACAAATTGGCCAGATAAGCTTAATTAAAATTCAAGAAGGATCTGAAAAATTAGTGAATCATGTTGCCCACCGGAAGAATGGGACTGGGAAGTCGAATGTTGGCCAAATCGGGTAGAAACGTAAGTCATTCTTTAGATTTTGTTACGTTTTGTCGATTTCTGACGTTTTTAGTAATTATAAATGTTTCGTAAGGACTCCTTCAAGCTTCTAGAAAATTGTAACAATAGTAATTCCGAATTTTGTATTTCTTTCTTTTATACTCTCACAGTTTGCTACTTGGAAGGTAAGAGACATTTGGACCCGTTCTTTCTATAAAAATTATTTCTGTCCAAATATACTAAATTTTAGTTAGTTGTTTGTATACCTCCAGTGCAATAATTTTTATTTGTTACAGTTATGGCCAAAGAACTTGTCCACCGAAGCTACGTTTGAAACTAAAGCTTA
>WJEZ01003490.1:0-10752 GCA_009869925.1 Thalassaphorura encarpata
GGAATATAATCAACGGAGGCAAAATGCCCGACGCCTTGGATTTTAAGATCTAAAATCCCAACTTTACTCAAAAATCTAAACCTAAGGAAGACATTGTGGTCTAAATTATTCAATTTTTTAACCGGACCTTAATAAATAAAAAAGATGATATTTTTAAGAATTAATTCGCAAGAATCTAACTTATTATTGACGAAAAAAACTTTTGAATTGTTAAGCGTTGAGGAAATTATTTATTTTTCTTGAATTTATAGTTTAACCCGATTGCGGTTTAGAATTAATACTTTTTGAAAAACAATTCGTTTCTTTGCATTTTTAAGATTCCACGTTGATTTTGCAAGGATTCCAGAATGGATGTCCTTGGGCTAGTACGTCTGAATTTTAGCAAAAACAAGTTATCAAAATAGAATCGGATTGAAAGGCCAAAATAGGGTTTGATGTAACGAATCTTGTGGAAATTAATTTTGTCTAGAAATTAATCAAGCTTCCAGTCAAATTCTAATTCATCTGACATATAAATGTTCGTTATCGTATTTCAATTGATTCTTAATATTTGACGTTTTGATTAAATTATGATTGGTTGTTAAGAAGCTGGGAAAAATTCATTTTTTAACAAAATTAGCCTGAAATCCTAAACAAATGAAAAATGTTGAAGTTGAGTCACATCCAGAAACAGGATTGAGCTCTTGATTTTACGATTTTACAAAATTCATTCCATAAGCTAAAATTTATTTTTCAATCTAAACATGGATTATGATCGAGCAATTACCAAAGTCATCAAATTAGTATCCTTGTTGAGTAAGAAGAGCTGGCAAGACATGACTTTTGTAGACAAGATATTTTTTGCAACCCTAGCATTTGAACTTGTCATTTTCGCCACAATCTTGTTTCTGCCGTTCATTGTTCTCCTCATCGATGCCCTCATCCCAATCATTCAACGGATTTTGATTGAAATTGCAAATCTCTGGGCCACAGCCAAACACAACTGGACAAATACTTTTAACCCTCCTACGCCTCCTCTTTTCCATGATTACGTTCCTGTTCCGCCGGATCAAATCCCGTTCAACCCACATCGCGTTCGTTATTCTCAAGATGTTAAGGATGAAGCTATTCGGCAGTTGGACCAAGGACTAACTCCTACTCAAGTGGCTAGAAATATTTCCCATCATTGTTCTCCAGCAACTCCAGTTCGTTGGAGAAAAGACCGTCAAAGAGCTTTGGATGAACAACGGAGGAGAGATGAATATAATCAGCGCACCTACTCAAGTGGCTAGAAATATTTCTCATCATTGTTCTCCAGCAACTCCAGTTCGTTGGAGAAAAGACCGTCAAAGAGCTTTGGATGAACAACGGAGGAGAGATGAATATAATCAGCGCGTGGCCCATGCTCGACGCCTAGGATTTTAAGACATAAATTCGTCTCTTCTACTCAAAATTTCATGATTTTTCCTCAAAATTCAACTGAACATCTGCCATGACTCCAAATTCTAATCCTTCGCAAGACTAACCCTGAAATTCTGGTCTAAATTATTCTATTGTCTAAGCCCGACACTAATAAATTGAAAATTTCTCTCATTGAGAATTAATTTGTATTGATCTTACTTACTACTTTAGTAGGTTTGACAAAAACTGTTTAAGTTTTTAAGCGTTGAGGAAATATCATTCCTTTCATCGTATTTCCAGTTTAACGACATCCTAGTAAGTATCAGTATTTTAGTCATTCAATTGAGGAGGTATCACATCCGATAATTCTTCCATCATTACGTTTGATACTTACATTTTAAGACTAGTGTAGCTTTAGTAGTGCGGACTACATGTTGTCTTCAGTCGTTTAAGTTGTCGGTTATTGATATTTTTATTTGTTCTCGGTCTTACTTATTACTTAGTAGATTTGACAAGAAACTAGGTGTAAATTGTTAAGCGTCGAAGAAATTATTTTTTATAAATTTAAAGTTTAGCTATTAATTCCGGTTTGTACTTAATACTTTAAAACTCGATAGGTTCCAATTCAGACAAGATAAATGTTTGTGATATTTCTAGTTTCTTCACATTTTTTAAGATTCCACGTTGATCTTGTAGAGGATTATAGAATGTCCTTGGGATAGCAAGTCCGAATTTCAGCAAAACAAATGAAAATAGGATCCGATTCAGGTCAAACTAGGGCTTTACAATTTAGAAGTTATATTTACATGAAGAGAATTATGTTGAAATGACCGATATTTGATTGAAGTATTATTTGTAAATTGTCGGTTTAGTAATTCCTTAACGTTCTCTTGAGTCACGATCATGGAGTTTGTCCTTGCTGTAACGAGAATAGATTATAAGAATGGATTGTGCTTTAGAAATGAATCAAATTTCTAATCAAATTCAATACACATGTAAAAGTTCTTTATCATATTTCAATTGGTTCTGTATCAGTCTCGACGTTTGTCTCTTGACAAACATGCTCGACGACTTGCATTTTAAGATGACAACTTACACTTCTTCATTCAAATCAACTCAAAATTTCTGATTTTTCCTCAAAATTCCAGATTATTCTTAAAACTCTCTAAACCGACTCTAAATTTTTTGAAACTCCTGACTTAACTTCTAAATTCTAAACTTTGGAAAGACTAAGCTCAAATTTGTGGTCTAAACTAATGCTGTTGTTTTAGTCGGACGTGTTAATAAACTAAAAATTGCTCTGATTCTTTTGACAATTAAGTTTGATCTTACTTATTACTTTGTAGATTTTAAAAAAAATCGGGCTGTGAACTATAAAGCGTTGCGGAAATGTTAATCCTTGCATCGTATTTCCATTTTAACTACATTTTAGTAGCAGTATTTTAGTCATGTTCAATTTCAGTTAGATTTTGAAAATTATATTGGATTTTTCTGTCTTTGTTGGATTTGATTTGGCTTCGCCAGAAATTAACAATGGAATCAAAATCAAATTAGTTTCCAAGGATTTTGATAATTCAATTTTGTTAAGTTGCCACGGTGCAGGGAGAAAATCATTTTTTAACAAAATTAGGTAGAAATTAAAAACAAATGAAAAATGCTGAAGCTGAGTCATCCTCTCTCACAGTTCATCCTTGAAAGCCCACGTTAGAAAGATTGATCGGACAATTTTCTTAAATCAACGTCCTAAAGCTAAACGTCAATTTGCCTCAATCATGGCTTTCGCAAGAGGATCTATCAACTCCGTGAAAATTGTGGCGTCTTTGGGTGGAACACCTTGGGAGCGCTTGAATTTTATAGACAAAATTATGGTTTCCATCATAACAATTGAACTGCTCGTCTTGATCCTAGAAATGATCGTCATTATTGCAATCGTGTCTTGGCCATTGATTATTTTACTCACCAACGCCTTCATCAGATGTTATCAAAGAATTAGACTTCGAGTTGCAAATCTCTGGGTCCTAGTCAAACACACCTGGACGAATATCTTTAACCCTCCAGCTCGTCCTCTTTTCCATGACTATGTTCCAGTCCCTCCAGATCAAATCCCGTTCAACCCTCATCGCGTTCGTTATTCTCAAGATGTAAAGGATGAAGCCATTCGGCAGTTGGAACGAGGGGTCAGGCCCAACGAAGTGGCTAGGAATATTTCACATCATTGTTCTCCAACAACTCCAGTTCGGTGGCAACAAGAACGTCAAAGAGCTTTGGAAGCGCAAAGGAGGAGAGAGGAATATAATCAACGGAGGCAAAATGCCCGACGCCTTGGATTTTAAGATCTAAAATCCCAACTTTACTCAAAAATCTAAACCTAAGGAAGACATTGTGGTCTAAATTATTCAATTTTTTTAACCGGACCTTGATAAATAAAAAGAGATGATATTTTTAAAAATTAATTTGCAACGATCTAACTTATTACTGACAAAAAAAACTTTTGAATTGTTAAGCGTTGAGGAAATCATTTATTTTTCACGAATTTATAGTTTGACCCGATTGCGATTTATAATTAATACTTTTCAAAAACAACTCGTTATGTTCCAATTTAGACAAAATAAAAGTAAACAAAGAAAATGATTGCAAGTGTGACGATCATTCCAATATAGAATATAAACTTGTCCTCAGCGGATCTCCTTTCTATCATTTTCATGACTGTGTTTGATAATCCAAGAGTTGAGGTAAAATCCAAAAGTCGTTTCTTTGCATTTTTTAAGATTCCACGTTGATCTTGTAAGGATTCCAGAATGTGACGTCCTTGGGCTAACATGTCGTCCATGGCTGAATTTGAGTGCTGAAAAGTAAAGCGAAAATGAGTTTTAAATTGTATTGAGAGGTCAAATTATGACAACCTGAAGGGAATTATGATGTTGGATGGAATGATCGATATTGATTGAAGTATTGTTTGTTGTAAATCGTCGGTTTAGTAATTCTTCACGTTCTCTTGTGTCACGCTCACGGCGCTCACGCCTCCTTTGTGCTTGTTGTAACGAAGCCTATGAAATGAACAACAAATTATATTTAACATATCTAAAAATTAGTTAACACAATCAACTTCAACTCACATATAAATGTTCTTTATCATATTTCAATTGGTTCAGTCTCAATCTTGACGTTTGTCTCTTCCCCGGAGGTTCCTTCAATATGTATAATTCTAATCTCTCAAATGTCCTACAAGAAAAATGAACATAAATTAAAAATTATGATAGATAGGAATGATATAAATCAGAATTAATTTTAATTTTCCTTGTATATGTATTTACCCCTGAAGTCCATCCAATTTGCCTTTGATTGAATCTTCTATTCCAGGATCTTGGCGTTTTTCTAAGTGATTGAACAAAGTGCTAATCTGCTCAATCGTTGAATTTGCTTCTATGAAAAGTGATTCCATTCTGGTGGAACAATCTCAAAAAGTTTTAAAAATAAAAAGTGAACTGCTGTTGCCGTTTTAATTTTTACACGTCTGTCTATAAAAGTTTTAAAAATAAAAAGTGAACTGCTGTCGCCGTTTTAATTTTTACACGTCTGTCTATCAAGAATCCCATTTGAAATCTGAGGTAAAAACGCGGTGGTGGAAAACTTGATCTGTCCATGCCCCAGACAACAGTTACATTTTATTACGACGACCATAAAATATTACTAGATTAGATTCTAGAATCTAGAGTAATAAATATTACGAAAAACAGACAATATTTCATTACATGTGTATTACCGTTGTTAAATCCACAGTGGATTAAAAGTCTTTGAAGTAAAATCATTCCTAACCATCTGTAAATTAAGCGTATCACGTCCGAAACCGTTCATAAATAAAAAGTGAACTGCTGTCGCCGTTTTAATTTTTACACGTCTGTCTATCAAGAATCCCATTTGAAATCTGAGGTAAAAACGCGGTGGTGGAAAACTTGATCTGTCCGTGCCCCATGCAATAGCTACATTTTATTACGACTGTCCTTAAAATATTACTAGATTAGATTCTAGAATCTAGAGTAATAAATATTACGAAAAACAGACAATATTTCATTACACGTGTATTACCGTTGTTAAATCCAAGATGTCTTGACGACACTCTCTTTCCTACCAGGTGAAGACATACTTCGTCACGGAAAAGAAAAATGATTGTTTGGTCTGTTAATGCATCTTGGTTAAATCCACAGTGGATTAAAAGTCTTTGAAGTAAAATCATTCCTAACCATCTGTAAATTAAACATATCACGTCCAAAACGGTTCATAAAAACATTTACTGTTTTATAAGTAACTTTATTTTTATAACAATAATAATTTGGTATCACATCAAGTATATCAATTGGCACACATTAATCACTACAATTCAGTTCCGATCCAAGTCAGTCAGAAGGAAGTTCTCGAAATAAAATTAAAACAAAGAAAAAAGTTTACATATCACAATTCATCCTTAGTCTTGGAATTCCAACCATTTTTCTCCGACTCTTGAAGTAAATCTTCGTCATCAAAGCGAAGATTGATACTTTGATTGAGTATGACAGCGAATGGACTTTCTTCGGAGCACAGGAGTTTCCAAACAGTTTTGGTGAACGCAGATTTGACTTTGGCTTCAGATGCTTCATTTTTATCAAAAATGAGTTTTCCAATCGTGGAAAGTTTCTTCCAGAGGCTGCTCACTAATGGGTGGTCAAAACTAATTGCATTCAAAATGCAATTTAATCCCGTTGAATAGTCTGATTCTGCCAGGTGTCTGTATAGAAAAAAAACATGAGAATTCAATTCAAATGATTATGAATCTTAAGCCTTCTCACTCGCAATAGCTCCGATCTCCAAGTTGTAGTAAATTGGCGTGTTTTGTATAACAACTCTGGATACCAGAATTGTCAAATCCAGGTTGTAGAAAAGTGGCCATCATGTACTTCAAAAGCAAAGCGTCAGTACGTTGAACTCCAACGAGGTCTAGTAGAGAATCTCGTAAAAATTTGGCGTACCAATTTCTATAGTTAAAAATGATCCTTACCCATTAATGCTTTCTTTTCCTGGCATAGCAATTTCCAAATAGCATTTAAAAATTCCGGAGTTGTTTCCATTAAAGCGAACTGGACGGCCTGGATAGGTTTGTCCAAGTCAACATGTTTTTCCAAGTCACTGATAACAGTAAGGAAATTGGATAAAATGATAGACTGTGTTGGCCAAAGAGCACACGTTTGAAAAGCACTCCAACTCTCAGCATCACAAAATTCATCTCGAAACTGTTCAGCAGCCCCAATTTTGTCAGGGTTATGGCTATGATCCTCAAAACCAAATTCTTCCAGACATCCGTACATTTTCATCTATTGCATCAATTAAAATTAGAAACAATAAATTCTTAATCCCTAATTTAACTTATAGATTTAATTTGGTCTTACGAAATAGTCAGTGAATGCAGCGACTCTGCTAACTACGGTTTCATTTTTGATATCTCGAGGAACAAACTTTAATTTCTTTAGTTGTGCTTCAACTTTTTCCTCCTGTTCTGACGTGAGGGTCACCTTGCTGAGTGTTAAAACGATATCAAAAAGACCAAATTTCTCTGTGATTGAAGACTTTTTTGTTCCATCGTCGATGCCCTTGGATTTAGAAGGAGGTGTACTGCGTTTATTAAAAATAGTGGCCAAATAACTCCCTGGGGCGCAAAAATCCTTCCAGACATTTCGCATGAGCTCAGCTTTTGTAGCTCCCCCTGTGTTTTTGTCCATGAGAAATTTGAAAAGAGGAGTGAACTTTTTCAATGTCTCTCTTGACTTTGGATTTTGAAATTCTTCACTTTCGGCTATGCAAGCAATCAAGGACTTGTAGTCTAGATTTGCAAAGTGTCTGGAATTAGAGAAAAATAAAATTAATGAGCATTTGTATGTAGCTGAAAATCGGAATATTTCTGATTTACTCGCAAATCGTGCGACCTTCCGCTCCAGGATTCCGTTGAAGAAAACACAATCCAATTCGTAAATTGGAATTTTGATCCTTACGAGATTTCATTCGTTCCATTATTTGCTTCAGTTCTTTTGATTCCTCCCTCATTTCTGCCGATTCTGAAATTGCGAAGAAAATAATAAATAATTTTCATTTGACGTCATCAGACAGAATTACTTACTCATTAAAAAATCCTTGTTGTCACAAGCGAATTTCCAGAGCAAGTCCAAAAGCTCAGGGATCCTCTCCAGCACGACATATTTAGCAGAATCTCCAAGACCGCCCGGCTTGGCATAGTCCACACCCATGAAACACCGAAAAAATGATAATACAAGGGTTTGCGTCGTTTCCAATCCACACTCAACAAATTCACGCCAATTGTCATTATCACAAACTTCGGCCACGTACTCTTTTGGAGACAATTCATTAATGTCTTTGTCTTCGTACCCAAATTTTTCCATACAATTGTAAATTTTGACCTTAAATTCAGAGAAATGACAATGATTAAATTGCCAGTATATTTGAGAATATTCTACTCACCAAATAATTGGTCAAATTTGTACCCAATTGAAAATATTGACAATGTTCTTGAACTAAATCCTTGACTTTGCTCCATTTCATTTGAACAATTTGTTTTTGCTCTGGAGTCATGGACGTATCTGATTCCAATTCTTGATTCAACAATTCTTCATATAAAGCCAAATTCTCTTCTTCCGTCAAGTCGCTAAAATCCAGAGCTGCCTTTGTCATTGTTGCTGAAGTGATTAGTATCAGGGCTAATGTCACAATGAAGTAGACGTCCATACCCCGTGTCCGATCTATGTGTCATCTTATTCTTGAGCGTCAACATGATTGTCATCTAACTAATTGACATATATTGTAGTTGTAAATTGCAAATCGGATAATCAAAGAATCAGACAAATTAGTAAAACTTACTATTGAGTTACCTTTCGGAGCAGCAGCAGCAAAGAACTACTAAAATCTAGGCTTTGCTTGCATGTGATAATGACTCATAGGTTTGGCTTTAATATCCTTTTTATCTTGGATGCAGGAAATGGACATCTCTTATCTCATCTGCATTCCAAATGATTCATTTTTCTTGTTAAAAGCAAACGCAAAAGGGTTGAGATTTCATGGCTTCTTGCTGAATTGTAACTAGAGCAGTATGAGATTCGTTTTGAAATGTCAATAAGTTAAATTATATTGAAATTAATTAATGATTAAGAAGAATCAAAGGATTAACACACACGCACCCACGCACTATACGCGCTCAAATGCTCAAAATCCACTTGTGATAGCAACTCATGTTCACGCTCACTTTTTTTGTACATTGCAACCTGCATTCTGCATGCTGCGATTTCTTGCTATATGCATACGCACTTGCTTGGATAGACATATAGGCAGAAACACATTCGGAAAATAACAAAATATTGCAGATTTAACAAATAAAAGATGTATCAGGACATTTTTCCAATTTCATGACTCAATTTTAAAACGTGTGACTCGGACTGTGGGTAAAAATCGTGAGTATAAGGTAATAAATCAATTCAAGATGTTTTATCATATGGCTTATTATGACCCTGGATGTAATGTTAATTTTAGGTTCAACTGGATCCAGTTATTAATTAGCTATGGATAAAAATATGGACATATCACTGAAAAGCGTCGAACCTGGACAAAATCTGTATGGTATTGCCGCAGCCGCAACCAACGGGTTGGACACATTACCGAATTCTGGAAGTACAAATAAAGACGAAGTTTCCGTAATGCAAATGAAACTTCAAGATAGCCTTAACATGAATCGAGTTTTGCAGCGGATGTTAAGAAAACAAAGACAGACAAATATCAGCAATATGGAAAATAATAGCAGCGTCGATCCGCTGAGTGGGTCAAGTAATAGCAAAACAATGAGAATGACAATAACTGGGGCAGGGACACCGCCTACGTATTCTGAATCTGAAGCCGAATCTAATCAAACGATTCTGGAAAATTGGTTAGAAAGTTGAGGAAGAATTCGAAGAGGCACAAAGAAATCTTCAACAAGCTCGTGAAGAAAGAAAAGCAGCTCAACGTGAGAGAGAAGCTGCCAGAAAAGAAAGACTAGAAGCTCAAAAAGATCGAGAAACTGCACAAGCCGAACGTCGTAAAGCTCAATGCGAAAGAATCCAAGCCCAAAAAGAACGTTTGGCTGCAAAGAAGGAAAGAGACGAATGTCGAGCCAGACGGATTGAAAGTCAAAAGAAAAGACAAGAAGCTCGTAGAGAAAGAATTCGAGCAGAAATGGAATACAAGGAAGCCCAAATTGAAAGAAGAGATGCGAATCGGATAGAAATGGATGAAGCTGAGAAGGAATTTTTAGAAATTAACGCAGAGTTGGAAGAAGCTCAAAAGGAAAGAGAAGAAAAGGAAAAAGAAGCAAACGGTGCTCTGAGGGAACAAATTGAAGAACGATTAGAAGAAAGAGAACAATTACTTGAAATGGGGAGTATATTACAGCAAAATATTAAAGTCGAGGATTACATTCTGGAATCATCAGAGGATGCAGATGAAAATGTCTTGAGACAGTTTTCATCAACGATGCACGTAGCCGAAGGATTATCCAGCAATGACATGTGTGAGGATGGAACTAGAATGCATGACCATGGCCAACATTTTCTATTCAAGTGTCCTGAATGTGGTATGTTTTTAAACTTTATTCTAATGATTTTATACTTAAAAGCAGATCTAACTGTTATATTTGTTTGCATTGCAGGAAATGGTTACAATAAACGCTCGTCTTTCATGAGGCATACAAAAACACATGCTGGAGCAGAGCACGAATGCTATTTGTGCAAGAAAATGTTTGTCCGGATAGACGTCTTAAGAAGGCATATTAAAAATATGCATGGAGTTATGGACGGATTAAATTTTGCTAAGCAATCTGACTCTGATCAAGAGCAGAATTGGTCTACTCTAAATACAAAATAATCACAACTGCATCATAATTGTTAAAATAATTCTACTCTAACCTCTAATTTTTTAATGAACCAAGATGAAAATTAAATTACTAAATAAATTCTCGTTAATTGTTTTAAATTAGAATCTGTAGTCAATTGTATGACATGATTGAACATTCAGAGCATTTTATTCATTCAACGTTGACGTTATAGTTAAGTCACATGACAAGTTTATATTTTGATACAAATTACAAAATCATTCACATCTTTTTCTTTGATTTTATACAAATTAGTCAAGTGGCTAGTGTTATTTTCTACTCTGCCCCAAATATCTTTTTTCCCCGATGATTGAACGTAACGAAGGATGGGCGATGAAGGAATGATTCCGAAGATTTACAAACGAGGTCTTCAATTGCTCTGATTTCTTTGAATGTTTTGGTAGCAGCCGCTCCCCAAATGGCTAGTGCAACTG
>WJEZ01003491.1:0-10749 GCA_009869925.1 Thalassaphorura encarpata
ATTTAAATCAACCTTCTGTAGTTAATTAAAATGAGACTACGTCTATAAATTTTCAATTTAACTTGTGTCATTAATTTAGAATTCGCTGTAAGTTAGGTCCATGCTGCAGTTCTAAATTTGAACGCCAAGTGGAATACTAAAAACAAATTTCTTCAAAATGGATTTATCCAACCATAATTCTACCTTAGCCCTGAATGGACCTGACCTTGATATTGACATGGGAGAAGTTCATCATGACGTACGACTACGGTAGTATGCTAATTTTAAGAAAGTCTACTCTTAATAAAATAACATAATTCACAGGAATTTGGGCTAAGAATTTACGACCTTATCATGCTAGCCTCTGCCCTTCTCTTGGCTGTAAGTTTTTTAATTTATTTAATCCTTTGGGAATTTCGGAAATTATACTTTTGCCTCCAAATCGGTTACATTACCACTACGCTAATTGGCCATCTGAGTATTAGTTGGAGACATTTATGGGTTGGACAAGTTTATTCTTCTGTACCGTCAGAATGGCAAAATACATTTTGCCATGCAACGGAAAGATTTGTAGATTTTTGGTTCTTGTCTTCTGTATTTTGGTTTACATCCATGCTCTTCCATGTCTGGACTTTATTCAGGTAAGGATGATATGAAATGACATTTGACCTTTGACATTTTGACTTGATTTTTTAAGGAACCATCCCAAATGTGCTTCACAGCAAAACGACACATTTGGGAAAAAATTGTGTTTTCACATGATTTTTTCTGTTGGGATTCCAATCATCATCACAGTGGCCAAAGTTCCTTTGGACCAATTAATTCAGTAATTAAATAAAAAATTGATTGGTTAATTTTCAATAATAATTTATTAACCTTGCAACTTAGGTCACCAGATCTCGACGTATATCAAAATAGTAAAAATTGTCATGATCATGCAACTCCATCGCCTTGGGCGATATTTTATTACCAAGGTCCAACCGGATTTTTTGAAATTGTTAACACTATATTTTTCATACAAATATTTCTTATCATTCGACGACAAATGAAAGAAGCTAAGAAAATTTCACTTCGGAAAAATACGGGAGATCAAAGCATGTACGCAGATATGCACGAACGCTTGACCTTTGACCTTGACCTTAATTTATAACTTTTTTTCATGTTCCTAGCATCAAGATTTCTCTTAAACTTCTTATCCAGTTTCGATCCTTGGGAATTTTATGGATTGGTGATGTCGTTCCTATTTTAATTCTGGCCATACTGAACACTCAAGATGCCCCAAACAATAATATCTGGGCTTACATGTACATTGCATCTGATATTTCTATTTCTCTCAAATCTATTGGAATCTTCATTGTTTTTATTTGCCAAAGTGGACATGTATGGGTGGATTTTAAAAAAAAATTAAATTGTTTAACTTGAAAACTACTTTTCCAATAAATTTAATTTCTTTGACCTATATACTGCATGATTGGAATTTTCATTGTTTTTATTTGCCAAGGTGGACATGTATGGGTGGATTTTAGGCGAAAGCTTAATTGTTTTAATTAAAAACTACTTTCCCAATAAATTTAATTTCTTTGACCTATATACATGCATGCAAGCATGGGCAAGCCAAAAAAGGTCGTGCCCGCCTACTGCCTTGTGTTATTAATATTTGATATGATAATTCCATTTTGTTGCTCTACTTTCACTTGAATTCAATTCTGTCTACCTGGTTATGCCATGCCATGCCATGCCGTGGTACTTTCTCCAGTAGGAAAAGCAAAGCAGGTTAATGGGATACAGTAGTAGTAAGTCCAAGTCCGTCCATTCTGCTAGCTCTACCGCATAGCTTTTGCTTTTGCCTTATTTTCGGTGGTTATGAGAAAAGCCCGGGTTTGCACATGGCAGGCCAGTATGTACGGTACCATACCGTGGCTTTAGCTCTATTGATTATTTCTTGTCATTTTCTTCCAGACCCAACCAGGGAAAGTAAGTATCCTTTCTCCCGGAACAAGAAAAATTTTACTACTAGCCTCGTCTTAGACTTACTTACTTTCCTATGTCTGTGTTCTTAATTGATTTGACAATGCCAGTTGACCTTTGACCCTTGACCCTTTTTCGTGTGTACGTGTACGTGTGTGTGTGACAATGAAAGCCATGGTTGTGTTAAAATTTGGATTTCTGGTCATTTTCCTTTGCCAAGTCATATTTGCAAATTCTTTGGAGCAGCAACAGCAACAGCAAAGGAAAATTATCCCAAGGATTAAAAAATCTGCAAAGTACCCTCTACACATCGCAGGACTTTTTCCAATGAGTAATGCCACAGTCAAAGGAAGAATTGGACTTGGAGTACTCCCAGCAGTTAGACAAGCAATCTATGATGTAAATAATAATAAAAGTATACTCAGGAATTATGAGCTCTTTATTGATGCAAAAGATACAAAGGTAAGGAAATTACAACAAAAAAAGTTGACAAGGGAAGTATTTGGGATGCTTGTATCTTTTTTTAGAATTCTATAGCATACAAAACTGATCAAAAATTGCAAATTTTCGAAATTAGATGACAAATTACAAGATTTTTGCAGTATTTTTCCTATTTTTCTTGTAAATTCATAGGAAAATTACAAAAAGAAGTTGACAAGGGAGTATTTGGAATGTTCTGATCATTTTCGGAATTCTGTAAAGTAAAAAATTGACAAAAAATTGCAGATTATAGAAATTCGATGACAGATTAAGCGATTTTTCCGTTATTTTGGCTATTTTTCTGGTAACTTCATAGGAAAATTACAAAAAGAGTTGACAAAGGAAGTATTTGGAATGTTCTGATCATTTTTAGAATCTTGTAGAGTAAAAACTTGATCAAAACTTGTAAATTTTCGAAATTAGATGACAAATTATGAGATTTTTCACGTTATTTTTGCAATTTTTCTAGTAAATTCATGGGAAAACAGTGAAAAATTGTAAATTTTTAGTTTCTGACAATTCTGAGCATCCAAAGAACTTCCCTTGTAAATTTGAAAAAATCTTATGTTTTTTTCTGCTTCCTTTCAGTGTGACACAGGGAATGGAATGAAAGTGTTTTTTGATTTTATGTACAATCTTCCACGTAAAATAATTTTATTTGGTGACGTATGCACAATCGTGACAGACCCAGTGGCCAAAGCATCTAAACATTGGTCTGTAATTCAACTTTCGTACGGGGACACTCACCCAATGTATTCCAATGCCATGTATCCAAATTTATTTCGTATTGTCCCATCTGAAAATGAATTCAACGCACCAAGGATTCAGCTACTCAAACGTTATAATTGGACTCGAATTGGAACTTTGTATCAAAATCTACCACTCTACAGTTTGGCTCATAATAAATTATTAAAAGATGTTGAAGCAGATGCAATGTTTGACGTTGTGGAATCTCAATCCTTTGTTGATTCGATTGAGTATCAAATGCAAAAATTGAAACAGTCAAAAGTTCGAATCATTGTTGGCAATTTTAATGAGACTTGGGCAAGAAGGATTTTTTGCCAGGTAAAAAATTTAAAAAAAATGAAAATTGTATGATTTTTTTTTAAATTGTACGAAATGGCGCTAATTTTGAATGTTTTTTCAGGCGTACAAAGAAGGAATGTACGGAAAACATTACCAATGGCTGATCGTTGCAGCTTATGACATAATTTGGTGGCGAATGACTGGCGACACAAATTGCACGTTGCAAGAAATTGAAAACGGCATTAAAAGGAACAATTTTGATGGATTTTCTGCCACTTTCAACATCGGATGATATAACAATTTCTGGAAGAGTAAGAAAAAATAGAAACCAAACTTTATAGTACATTTTGCCTGATAATTGATTTTTTTTTGCAGACTCCTCAACAATATCAAGCAATTTACGAATCCATCAGTTTAGGAATTCAATCTCGATTTCATGGATATTCCTACGATGGAATCTGGGCCATTGCTTTAGCCCTTAACAAACTTCTCAAAGACAAAAATAATGCCTATTTGACAACATTTGACTACAAAATCAAACAATGGGAAACTGATCTGTTGAATGCATTGAGTTCAATTGAATTTATTGGTGTGACTGGGCCTGTAAGGTTTGATGAAGATAATGGACGGAAGGGAAGTGTGCTGATCAAACAATTTCAAGGTAATTAAATAAAAAATGCTAAAAATTCAAAATTCTGACCTCCTAAAACTTTTTTGCAGAGTACCACACGGTCAACACTGAAGTTAAAATCGGAGAATACAATTCTGTATCCCACGTCATGAATTTAACCAAATATGACGAAAGACTCAAATGGAGTAATCGATTCAATGAACCACCAAAAGATCGATTATTTACAGTCAACGAGCATACGAGGATTAACATTTCAATTTTTGCATGTTTTACGTTCATTTCCTCCATTGGCATCCTGGCATCAATTTTCTTTTTGGTCATCAATATTAAATTTCGAAATCAGAGGTAAAAGATATCAAAAAAACACAAATTTCAAAAAACTCTAATTGTAATTTTTTTTCAGGTACATCAAAATGTCAAGCCCTTACTTGAACAATTTGATCATCATTGGATGGCATCCTGGCATCAATTTTCTTTTTGGTCATCAATATTAAATTTCGAAATCAGAGGTAAAAAATATCAAAAAAACACAAATTTCAAAAAACTCTAATTGTAATTTTTTCCAGATACATCAAAATGTCAAGTCCATACTTGAACAATTTGATCATCATTGGTTGTATCTTTGCATACACGAGCATTATAATTCTTGGGTTGGATTCTCAATTGACATCGGTTGAAATGTATCCGTACATTTGCACGGCAAGGGCTTGGATTCTTATGGCAGGATTTACACTTGCGTTTGGATCAATGTTCAGCAAAACTTGGCGCGTTCACTCAATTTTTACAAACGTCAAAATCAATAAGAAAGTAGGTCACGAATCTTTAATCATAGTGAAAATTAATCAATCAAATTTTTAATTATTCCAGATCATCAAAGATATGAAATTGTTCCTAATCGTCAGCATTTTATTTTGCATTGATCTAATCATCATGATTTCTTGGCAATTTTTGGACCCTTTCTATCGGGAAACTAAAAATATGACGAGATATGTACGTGAAATATATTAGCTTGCAGGTGTTCTTGACTTTTTTTGACAAATTCTCATTTTCTTGTACAGATTGATCCAAATGATGACAACATTGAAATTATTCCAATCATGGAATATTGCAAAAGTGACTACATGAATATTTTCATCGGATTCATTTACACGTACAAGGGTCTTCTGATGGTAAATTTTGATGAATATTCTCAAAAATTCCATATTAATTTAAAAATTGTTTTGGCTTTCATAGGCTTTTGGATGTTTTTTGGCTTGGGAAACTCGTCACGTGTCAATTCCAGCCTTGAATGACTCAAAATACATTGGAATGAGTGTGTATAACAGTGTAATGATGTGCATCATTGGAGCTCCACTATCTCATGTCTTGTCCGACAAACAAGATGTTTCTTTTGTCATCATTAGCATTTTTATCATTTTTTGTACGAGTGGGACACTATGCCTTGTCTTTTTGCCAAAGGTAGCCATAAAAATTACATGAATCTCATACTCGATGGTTCCCATGCTACATTAATGTAATTTCCTAGGTCATTGAGCTAAAACGTAACCCTAAAGGAATCGTTGACAAAAAATTACGTACGACAATCAAACCTACATTTTCAAGCTCAGGCGGTGGACACAACCGTCGTCAATCTGCGACGAGTCTTTACGAACATGAATTCAAAACTGCAAAACAAATCAATACAAAATACAGGAAACAAATTCGGGAAATTGATAATGAAATTCAGGTAAGCAAAGCCAAAGCAAACAAAGAAGCAAAATGAATGTTTCACCCGGGAATTTTAATATTTCTTGCACTAGGCTCTTGTAAAAATTCTCGGAAAAGAAGGAGAAGAAATAATAAGAGCCATGGATAGCTTAACACTGCCAAAATCCGATATCTTTAAAAAAGAAGGTAAAATGAAAATATTTTAATCTTTTAAATAATCCCGCCAATTTAATTTGTATTTTTTGGATAGATACGGACATAAGCTCCTTATATTCCCTAAATTCCGATGGTGGGGAAGAAGTCTTTATTGAACCTGGAAGCCCAAACAAGTAAATTTTGAATAATAATCGTTAGTTTCAAAATTTTATCTCAATTGTTTTTTAATTTTATAGAAAAGCCCCATTAAAATACCCGGGTCTTTTCCAACAACCACCATTATGGGAAGGAATTGCAAATACAATGATTAGTTCTACCAAAACAATGCTACAACAAAAACAAGAAATTTTTCAAACTAAACTAAATGAAGAAATAACTCAGCAGAATTTGATTAATTTGTTGGAACNACAAAAACAAGAAATTTTTCAAACTAAACTAAATGAAGAAATAACTCAGCAGAATTTGATTAATTTGTTGGAACCAAAATTAAAAAAGTTCATTAGTAGTGCTAAGCAGCAGCAACCTTCTTCGACACTAGCCAAAATTAAATTGTACAAATCAGATTTGAATTTGGTTCGAGAACGAGATGAAACCAAATCCATTTTCCCTGATGATGGAAAAAGTGGAAAAAAATCAACGTCAGACAGTTATTTGACCAGTATGCTCGTAGATTTCAATGTAAGCAAAATTAATTTACTAATTAATTAATTAATTGATTAATTAAAATATTAATTAATGAATTTTGTGCATTTAGCTAATTAATCAGCAAAAAGCTGCCACAGGAGTTGTTCCGACTGGTCCACAGAATCGTCGCACAACTCAAGAAGATATTTGGCTCATGTTACAAAAAGAACGACGATACATTGATACAAATATTTTCAAAAGTGAAACAAATATAAATAAAATTCAACCAGAACAACAACAGTTGCGCAGAAAAAGTATTCAACCGCTTATGAGTCGAAATGTGACGTCAAAATCGAGCAATGTTGGAACTGGAAGAGGTAGTGCGCCTGCGCCTGGACAGAAAAAGCTCAAATCACCAACAATTGCAAAATTTAACAATACGAGGTTACAACTCAGTAAATTTCAAGAAGGTCAAGAATGGAGTGGTAGTGGTGTTTCTGGTGGTAAGTGACCTAAGACCTTTTGACCTTTGACCTAGCTTTTCTTATTTATAATCTTTATTTCAGATCAAGTCCTTAGCATTTCCTCTTCTACAACCCAAATCAACGTTCATGCCCCAAGAAGACCAGGAATGAGGTCAGAATCTATTGAGGTCATCCCAAGAGTCGAAATGTGACGTCAAAATCGAGCAATGTTGGAACTGGAAGAGGTAGTGCGCCTGCGCCTGGACAGAAAAAGCTCAAATCACCAACAATTGCAAAATTTAACAATACAAGGTTGCAACTCAGCAAATTTCAAGAAGGTCAAGAATGGAGTGGTAGCGGTGTTTCTGGTGGTAATTGACCTATATGACCTTTTGACCTTTGACCTAGCTTTTATTATTTATAATCTTTATTTCAGATCAAGTCCTTAGCATTTCCTCTTCTACAACCCAAATCAACGTTCATGCCCCAAGAAGACCAGGAATGAGGTCAGAATCTATTGAGGTCATCCCAAAAGAATGTCAAGCACAAGAGCCTGGAGCAAAATTATCCAAATACAAAAGTTATTCAGTCCCAAAATATTTGGACTCTAATTCAGAAATACTCAATGTAAAATTACTCCCAATATTTCATAAAATTCTGAACGAGCGTCAACGTTCCCTCAAGTACAAGACGGAAGAATTTGCCCAAATTAGACATAAAAATAAACTCATGGTATCCTGTCCAAACATTATGATTAAATGTGATATAGTCGAATATTTATAATTAATTAAACAACTTGCTTATTAGCTTAATCCATAAGCGAACGAGTCCTTATGCTGATAATTAATTAATTAATCAACCTCAAGTTCTAATTACTAACTCACTCGTGTATTAATTTCAAATTCAAATGTTCAAACACGTACGTAAACTACCTTCGTTCAAGGAAACTCCACTCTTGTCATGCTCAACAAATAAGTGTAATAAAATCACCATAATTTTATAAATCCTAAGTGTGTTGCATGATTTTAGAAAAATATTGTGAAACTGAACATTGACCAAAGTTCCTTAGTCATTTAAGGTTTTGAGTACCAATGACCCACTTGGTCTTCACTTCCGTACACAAGTTGTTCACTTGGTGTGTAAAATTCGTCAAAGCAAGTTCTAGTTCATTCATAATCACCTCTAGGATAAAATCATTTGAAAAACGAAACTCGATACAAGTACAAAAATCATAAAACTCACAAGTGTTACTTGTAAAAGAAGCATGAAAATTCAACTCGCAGCCGTTCTTCTTCTCGGCTTCATGGGTACGCTAATTAAGAAATTGAAAAATGAGATTATATTTTAAACAAAACTTGAACAATGTGTAGAGCTCGTGAGAGGAAAGCCCGTGCAAGAAAAACCATCAATTTTTTTGAATGATGCAGTCCTAGAAGTAGATATGCCTGAATCAGTCGACCGTGAAAGTCGAGCAACGGCAGTTCAGCAAACAAAGCCAGTGGCAACCCCACATCCAGCACCAGCACCACATCCAGTACCAGCACCACATCCAGCACCAGCACCACATCCAGCACCAGCACCACATCCAGCACCAGCACCACATCCAGCACCTGCACAAGCACCACATCCAGCACCACAAACACCAGTAGCAACATTACAAGGAAGGTCTCTCGGAAATGGACACACACAGCCAGCGGCAACACAACCGAAGCCAGTAGCAACACCACAACAGCCAAAGCCAGTAGCAACTCCACAACAACCAAAGCCAGTAGCACTACCACAAGGTAGGTCCTTCGGAAATGGACACGCGCAGCAAACACCACAACAATCAAAGCCAGTGGCGACACAACAACAACCAAAGCCAGTGACAACTCCACAACACCCAAAGCCAGAACCACAAGGAAGGTCCTTCGGAAATGGACAAGCGCAGCCAATAGCACAACAACCAAAACCAGTAGCAACACAACAACAACAAAAGCCTGTGACAACACAACAACAACCAAAGCCAGTAGCAACACCACAAGGAAGGTCCTTCGGAAATGCACAAGCGCAGCAAACACCACAACAACCAACGCCAGTGGCGACAGCACAACAACCAAAGCCAGTGGCAACACAACAACAACAAAAGTCAGTGACAACACAACAACAGCAACCAAAGTCAGTGACAACACAACAACAACAACCAAAGTCAGTAACAACACTACAGCAACCGAAGCCAGTGACAGCACCACAACCACAACAAAATCCCGCTGCAACACCACAAGGAAGGTCCTTCGGAAACGGGGAAGCACAGTCTGTGGTCATGCAGCAAACAAAGCCTGAGGCTACACCACAAGGAAAGTCCTTAGAAAATGCACAAGCACAACCAGCGGTCATACAGCAAACAATATCATTAGGAAAGGGAGACGGGCAAGGAAAGCAAATAACAATAATTCTAAATTTTAATGTATAATAAAGTATAAACCTAATTATACTATAAATGGACTGAGAACATGATTATTTCATGAAATAATTCATCTCTCACAAAGTTTCCTGTGTTTAATTCATTTCAGAGATTTTATTGCATGCAAATTGCATGAAACAGCAACATGTGCAGTGTATACTTTATTATTCCAAAACTTTGTATAATATGAATATAATTCATTTACTTTGTTTGTTATCAAACACTTATAAATTTATAACATTTATAGCAGATTACTCTGAAGAGCAGCTTACCTTAGCAAATAAGAAAAATATTACTTACAATTTAATTTTTAAGTAATTTATCCAGCCTTTTCCTGTCCGTCATTGCCGGTTGCTTAGAAGAAAGAAGTATTGGCAGAAGTACTGCTCTCATCACCTTTGCCATCTTCAAATTTTTCCAGAGATTTGAGTACCCATTCCTTGGCCTTGATTTCTTCCTCCACTTCTTCACGCTCCAAAATAACTTGTTGAAATTCTGCTGGAAGAGCATTAAATTGCCGTTCCCTGCAATCAAATAAAAAATTATAATTAAATTAAAATTGGATGAACTAAAAAAAAATAAAACCAAATAACACTTACAACTTATCCGTATCAGCAATTTCCTTTTCAAGTTCACCAATCGTAATTTGCAATTGTTTAAAAGTTTCTTCAAAATCTTCGACTAACTGAGGAGGATTTTCTTCAATCGCTATTTCAGCTTTAGTTTTTCTAAAATTACAATAAATTAATAGTTGATTGGATCGAGTTGAATTTTAATTAGTATAAAATTAAATTTTCAATTAGACTTACTCGAGTTTCTCCGTAAGATTTGCATGTTTCATGTTCAAATGTTCCAAGTAAGCTGAATTAACCTCAGAAGCATTTTTCATTCGGCTTGGCTCCATCAATTCACTCAGGAGATTTTCCAACTGAAATTTTAAAGGCATGGCATGAGATTTTAAAAATTTTGGATTCAAAATAATTTAATTTACCTTTTTCAATGCATCTTCATATTTTGCAAGTTCCTCATCTCTAATTTTCGTGAGTCTCTCTATTTCAATTTCATCCTTTTGATGCTTGACCTTTCGCTTAATTGCAAAATCAACAACTTCCTCCAAAGATGCTTCAGATTTCTCGGGATTATTTTCCAAATGAACTTTAATCACGGCCTGAGCCCTTGCCTCAATTTCTTCTCCAATGTATTTATTAAGCAGTTGTTTTACTTCCGGTGACAATTCATCTCCTTCCGATATACTTGAGTATAAATAATCA
>WJEZ01003492.1:0-10743 GCA_009869925.1 Thalassaphorura encarpata
AAGGCGGCCGACTACTGTACACTACAGCAGTTCTGGGGCTAGTCGAAGGGGAGGAGCTATAAGGTTTAAGTACAGTCGGTGCTTTTCTTCCTTGTGGGTTGGAATTTGAATTTTCCCGGCTGTTTGGATCATTTCCGCCGCCATCTTGATGATTAATTAAGTAAGATTGTCGTAGTTGGGAATTATAACCAGAAGAAATGACAGAATGTGGAGTTCGATGGAAATAAGTATAGGCAGAATATGGTTTCCCGCCATTTCCACTGTTGCCAGATTTTTCTCTCTCATTTGAATTTGAATTTGCCGTTGGCGCCACAAAAGTTGAGAAAATACTTTGAGAACGTTGTGGTGGCGGCGGTTGTGTGATTGGCCTTTGTGTTGTTGTTTTAGTTGTTGTCGCTACCGTCGTTGTTGTTGTTGTCGTTGTTGTGGCGGTAGCTGTAGGCGGGATTGGTGGGGCGGCGTCTTCTCCGCCTTTGGGCGTTGTCACATGAGGAACGTAAAGGTTTAGATTCAGGTCGTAGAATTTCTCAGCTTGAGAACAATCCACTTCGTCAACACGCTCGCAGACGCGGGTCTCTGTACGGAAGAAAAAATTAACAAAATTTTAGTTTTTGGGGTTATATTGAGAAACTTGTGTAGCACATTGCCCCTTAAAATTGAATAGTGCATAAGAATAGGATTATAAGTGTCATATCCTTGTAAAGCGTTAATTAATAAATTAATTCTTGAGAAATTATTCACAAGAGGCGGTTAATTAGACTAATTAATTAATTAGCATCACGCGAGGCACATTTATGCCGGCTCTCAGCATGGAGAAGTTTCTAGTTTGTTTCAATTTTTATATATTTGTTCCAATTCACATATTTTGTAATAGTTTGACATAATTAATTTCAAATTCTCATCCATTACCTTGGTCAAATACTGTTCCGTTGAGGCAAAGGAATTTTATATCTTGAACTTCATCTGAAAAAAATTACGAGTCAATTAATTAATGAATTACATGAATTTTCCCTCACCTATGCTATGCATATGCCTATGCCAGTGCCGTTAATTAAGAAAACCAACTTTCTAATGAATTGAAATTGGGATAAATACATCATCAAACTCAAGTCAAGTTAGTTGATGGGATAAAAATGAGGAACACATAAGACATACGTATAATGCAAATTAAATTCAAATTCTCATCCATTACCTTGGTCAAAAACTGTTCCGTTGAGGCAAAGGAATTTTATATCTTGAACTTCATCTGAAATAAATTACGAGTCAATTAATTAATGAATTACATGAATTTTCCCTCACCTATGCTATGCCTATGCCTATGCATTGCTGTTAATTAAAAAAACCAACTTTCTAATGAATTGAAATTAGGATAAATACATCATCAAACTCAAGTCAAGTTAGTTGATGGGATAAAAATGAGGAACACATAAGACATACGTATAATGCAAAGAAAATAATATAATAAAATAAAATAAAGACGGCAGGCGGTAATTACTACTACACATAGCCATGTATGGAAATATTTACAAACTGCTAATGCTTCAGTCTTTAATGTTTCATTTACTGTTACTGCCTGGCCTGAGTATTAAGAATGCACGCATGCATAGTGTGAGACTTTATGATCCGTACGTATTAGTTCAAAGTGTGAAACTTTCATTTTTATCATCATGTCAAATAAATGAGTCTGACTGAGATTCTTGCCTATGCTTTGCCGGCTAGACTTTCAATCATTTTGCTATGCCTATGCTTGCGTATCAAATTTAAAATCTAATAAAGATAAAAAATAAAAAGAACGGTGATGAACAAAATTCATCAACATTTTTAAGCCTAGGCTTATAGTATTAAGATAGTCGTATCAATTTGCCCCAATTTTATAGTAATATTGAAAAGGTCAGCATTTTTATTACCTTTTTGTCCCAACGTACAAACATGAAACATTTGACATCCAGCCTCTACATCTGCATAATATCCACCAATCACTTTTCCTTCACAAGAAAATCTGGTTGTGGGTAAATTGTCAAAGTCCAAAAACTACATGTACATGGGTCGTAAATCAAAATTGAATTAATTAATAATTTTGTAACTAATTACTAGTTAATTAATTAATTTGGTCAAGTCACGACAAGGCAAGACTTACCCCAGCAGACGGTGGTGGTTGTCCATGAACACTTACAAGAAATGAGAAGCGATGGCTCAAAATTGTTATGATTAATAAAATAATTACATTGATTAAATTAATTCCTTTCCTCCTCCTAGACGGCGGCGGCGTGTTGCTGTTAATTAAGATTTTATAATTTTTATCATTCAAAATTTGACAAAGTCGTGATTTTCGTGAGCGACGCTTATGATGTGGTGACGGTGTAGGCTTGGGCTTGGGTTTGGCCATTCCTGCAAATGCAGACAAAAAAGGTCAAGGTTCATGTCATGTCGCACTACGTAATTTAATTGCATAATTAGCATACCAAATGGTTCAATTCCCATATATCCGTCTAATATTTTCTTGCTATTCATTTTGGCATGGCCTCCTTCAATTTTTTAGTCCTTTTCCGAACTCACACTTTTAATTTTGGGTTTTATGGCAAGTTTTTTAGTTTTTTGAGGAGAAAATATCATTTCCATTATTTACAACACGGACACGACACAAAAATAGGGAAATAATGGCTCCGCTTCTTCTAAAGTTTCAGATTGCCCCAAAGTTCCAAAAGTCAAATCGTAGACCAGGTCAACCTGCAAAAAAAAAGAATTTGAATTAATTTCCCGTATTAAAAAATTTGGTAAAAAATATTTCAACACTTTTGACATGATCCTTTATCAAATCAAATCTTCTCTGCTCATTTTCACTTTCCGCCGTTTCAATCATTTTCATTTCTCCTTTCTGCATCTTTTTTTTGAGAAAGTTACAGATTGTTTCATTGAACTTTAAAGTGTTTGTGTTAAAGAAGAATGGAATGGAATTTATTATTTATTTGGACATGACGCATCGCATGATGATGCTTTGCTTGCTTTGTCTCGTAACGTAACGTAACGTAATAACAGCCAAAGGGAAAGAATTTCCATAAAATAACCAACTCAAGATGCAAAATGCAAATGCAAATTCAAAGTACTGCAGTCAATTGAATAGTAAAATATTTGTGAGAACAACTCGTTTGTTGTGAGACCATGCCATGGGATGTGAAACTGTCAATTTTCATTTCTATGAATGAAATGCAAGTGCATTGTGAGCTCATCAGTTAAAATCTCATGACATAGCATGGCATGACACGTCAAAAAATATGTATATTAATTATATGAATAATTTATAGTATTAAAAAAAATAACCTCGTAATGCAATGCCCCGTAATGTAAAATTTTTGCATTCCTAAAAATTCTTAAAAACTAATATTGAAAAAACTGGAGAATTTTATATAACTTTTGATAGTAAAATCGGTGAAAAACACTAAGGCAAGGCTTTGGGTTGTTTTCCTTGACTCACTGACTGAATCACTATGTATGTCTGGCAATGAATAATTTTTCGGAAGGACAACCCAAAATAATATTTCATATACTAGGAATAGGAAGAGGTTAGCTTTCGCCAAGATAGAAACAAAACAAACAACAAATGACTGAAACCGAAACCGAAGCGTACACAAAATATCCTTATTCAAGGGCATAACGCAGTCAATTTAATTTATGAACCGAAAATTTTATTTCCTAATAAAATGATAAAAATAAAAATGACAAAATAATGCATACCCAAAATTGACAAAGTTGAACCTTACAGGCCAATTTTAGTTAATTAGTTGTCAATTCTTTAAACCAAACTTCACAATACTGTCATTTTCTTGTATTTAGGTACTAATGAGAGTAGAATTTGAGTTTGAGCACTTGCACTTTGTTGTTATTTTTATGTACTGCTAATTTTGTATGTAATTTTCCTCCCAAGAAGTTAAGTTTATTGTAAGGTTAAGAGATCCAATTGCCCAAATTTGTTTCTGTCTGTTCCTGTGAGCTATGACTTATGGCAAAATGTGTTGTGTTATGTTTTTGAGTTTCAATTTCCTGAAAACTCTTTCCTATTCACTTTCTCATGGTCAGAGCAAGGCAAGGCAAGGCAAGGCAAGGCAGACGCAAAGCAAAGCACAGAGCACATGGACTGCCATAAATAGACCACTTTAGTCTACACTACAATTTACCTGTGAACAATGAAACAAACACAAGAAAGAATTGAGTCAAAAATTCAATTCCTTATTGAAGCCCATCCTCTAACTTAACTTAAACTCAAACCGGAAGCTTTGGCGTTTGTCTATGTTTTTAACAAGGGAGCCTCTCTAGGCGTAGGCCTCGGCGTTTTTAGCTAATATCAGTAAAGTTTAGGCTAATAATGTGCCAAAGCACCCTAAAAATTTCCCTTGTGACTCACTCAGTCTGATTGGAATGAAGCAAAATTGCAGCAGTGAAAGTGCAGCATAAAGACCAGATGTGTTAAAACCTGTAATTTTACTCATATGAAGTTATTTTTTCATCTAAAAAGTTTGCTTGCCAGTTTTTATTGTTGGGGTTTATAACCCAATTTATAGCAGCAGATTGTTCAATTAAATATTTTCTTTGCCACTGCACTGTGGATGACCTCTTGGCCCAAATGACAATGGGTTGAAAAAAATTCGGTTGAATTGCAGAAAAAAATATTACAGAAACCATTGCTATTGCGTTGCATTCAAATGTCAACTCAGTGAACTCTAGCTTAAGCTTAGTCTTTAGTGTCAATGTCAGTTTTTGACTTGACTTGACTTGACACTGACATTTGCTCTAGTTTTTAACTTGAACGACCAGATAAGATAAGCTCAGATGACAAAAGCTACAAAGATTAGATTAAAACCAAAGTTTAAAAGTGAAAATTATCAGTCTTGAAGGATTTGAAAATGAAAATAGTAATTACTGCATCGCATACTGAAGTACTTGAATGGAATGCTGTTTGCTTTATGCTTGCTAAAAAAGGCAATTTTAATTGCAAGTTTAGTTTGGATCTGAATTTTGAGATTGACAGGTCATGTCACGCCGAAGCCGCCAAAGAAAAAAATTGAAGGACAACTAAATCATTGCATCAAAATTTGCATATAACTTTACCATTTACCATGTGTTTCATTTTATGGCTTTTTTTACTGTTTTTCCGACCAATTTTTGGTGAAAATTCATCAATTTTCTGCAAAAAGTTGGACTTGAGCGTAATAATAATTTTCGAGAAAGTGTGTTGATCAATTTCAGTTTCTGCTAGACATCAGCACTTGCGCTTCATTTTTAATTCATTCCGCTGCGCTGCGCTGATTTTTGACACACAATGCTTATGTTTTGCGTTGCGATGGAGTCAGGATGAACAAGTGAAGGATTTTTTTTAGCATTACCATTGCAATGCATTATTATGCCAAGAATGAGAAAAGAAAAGAAAAAAGAATTGACCGTCAAGATTTCTGGTTGGCTAGGCTAGGCTGAATGTGCGTGTGAACGTGAACGCATGCATGAGACGTGTCTGAATTCTGCTTCGCTAAAAGAAGACTGAATCTTCTTCATCTCATCAAAACAACAAAGCAAAGATGAGATTTTTTGGAATTTACACCTTTAGTCAGAGTCAGATGCGTTTTTCCCATTCACTTTGCTATAGCCATTCACCGTACTACGTATTTTCCAAGGATACTTGAGAAATTCCTACAAAAGTGCATAATTGGACACTTGGCTAGGCTGTTGCAATTCAACGCCCAATGGGCTTAAAAGATTTACACACTTATTGCCAAAATTGTGCTTTCCTTTCATTTTACAAGTATTATTACTGCTATGGGCATGCGCATGAGCATGTGCATGCGTGTTACAATTTTAATTTTACACATGCTTATGCTTATGCTTAGGGTGGTCGGCTCAGTCTCAATATTGAATTTGTACTAAAATTGACCCCAAATCCAAACATTTTCCATTCTAAGCTTACTCCGTCTGTCAGGCCAGAGGTCATAGGTCAAAGTGTGTCACTGCTGTAGCTGTCAGCGCATGCGCAATAGCAATTTCCCCATTCATACCAATGTCACTCATGTCAAATTGACAATGACAGGAGAGAAACGTGGGTTCTTGATGTAATATGTACAAAAAAAGGTGACAGTGACAATAGAGACACTTGTCACATCACAAGTCGTATGAAAAATTGCTAGGTTAGGTCAGAAAAGAATGTAAGTGCATAAGAAAAGTTGCCATTTATTTTAATTTATTGAGGAAGAAAAGAAACGTAAGAGTTTTGTATCTATTTGGGCTCCAATTTCATGCTCCTTACCTTTCCAATTGATGCAAATGCAAATGCAATGCTAATGCTAATCGCTCGCTGCTGCGCTGTAACAATTTGAAATGGACATTTATCAAATCTACCGGCTCCTGTCACAGTTCACAAAAGAATCGCAGATGCAACAATGACCGTGCAAAGCAAAGCTAAAGCTAAGTGAATCGAATTTATCTTTATCTGCTAATTCATTTGTCACACTACAAATAAATTCTAAATTCAATTAGCAGCAAACAAATCCAATGCTTCTTTAGTCTTGACTTGACTTGACAGGCATAATTTATTGTCATTTGTCACCTGAGAAAGGAAAAAAATAAAATATGCCTATCTGCCTTGTCATTTTCACAAATGACAGACAAGACAATTAAACCCTCCTCCCGGGGTGGTCGGTTAATACGCGTATCCATACATGGCCAGTATACGCATGCGTATCCCACAAAAGATGACAAAAGCTAATCAGAGATTCACCATAGTCAATCAGTCACACCTTGAATGGACATGATGATGATCAATTCATTCTTCATCAATCTTTTATTATTTAATTCATAATCCGATGGAATTAGCCTTAAGCATTCGCATTACTCATCAATTTCTCAATTCTAAGCGTCAGGACTACTGGAATTTGCTCTGCGCATGCGCTGCGCAAATAAAATATTTTGCTACTGCGCATGCGCTTACCTATTTTTGTTTCTGCGCATGCGCAATTGTATAATTTTGAAGCAAGCTTCCGACTTTGTTAAGCTAGTGTTGTTGACTGACTGACACCCTAGCTACATCAAATAAACCGGCTTTTTTGGCATAGTCAACAGGAGACCAGAAATAACAATAATAATTGCATGCATTGTTGTCCTATTGCATTGCATTGCATTGCGATATATTTGGTAGATAATAAATCAAACATTTGCATTTGGATTTGAATTGCATTGCATAAGCTTATGAAATAATTGGACGGATGGATTATCGCCGCGCCGAATGTGTTGTATTGATTAATTGGCAGTTTGCTGCTGCTGGCTAGCACGTATTTAATCATCTTGTAAGTATATGCATATGAATTGGGTATCCTAGTGCGGAAATCAAAATAATAAGAGCAGATGCTATGGCCAAGACATAAGGCGGGCGTTGTCTTTTGCCAAGCCAAGCCAAAAACAACAACACATGTGGCGAAAGGTAACAACAAACGTAACGTACGTACATACGTAGTCCATAATTATCCAATTTAACAAAAGTAAACAAGGAGGAGGGGTGCTAGCATCAAAATCAAAATAATAATGATACAGATTGCAATTGCAAATGGTACATGTCGATGCCCTGATTTATAAACCATCTGGGCTTTAAGCTATAGCTTCTGGTCATTTCTTATTCTTTCTTGGTATTTTGACGACTGACTTGTAAACATAATTCCTACTCACGAGTTTCCAACAAGGAAATACTCCAAAGGAAAAATTGATTAACCATGTTTTAATGATTTCTTATTAATTTTTGTAATTAAATTACTCAATTGTTCATAATTACCCGAAAAAATTGTAAAAAATGAGAAAGCTCGCTGAAAATTTGAATATTAATTGAGTGTTTAAGCAAAATATTCAAAAAAATTTATGTATGAACCATTTTGTTCGAAATTTTGGTGAAAATGCACTTGAAACGTCAATTTTATTTTCTTATTAGGTGCTAAAAACCTAAAACTTTTTGACAAAACACAAAATATCATGTTTTTTTTGCATATAGCGTAAAAAATAGATCTGAATATGTCAGAGATGTTACATGTGTGAATGAATTTGCAGCCTATGCCTGCGACTGCCTATGCTTTGTTTCTCTGTCTAAATTTTACATTGTTGTATTCACACCAAGTAGACTCAGTCTTGAGGTTGGTTATCAGATATTACCATAGCCTTTGCTTTTGAATTGCAATTTATTGCTTGGTTTGGTTGATTGAGCAAGAAGAGAATTGCATTGCATTGGCCAGGCCAGGCCACGCTTAACTGACTTATTTGTGTCAATTCTTTTCTTACCTCTGTCTTGCATCTGCTTCATCTCTAATCATGTCCATGCCTGTCCATGTCTATTCCTTATGTCTATACTAGCCCTCATCTAGTTTGTAATTTGCAAATTGCAATCATCAAAATGAATAAAAAAAAATAAGGTAGGGCTCAACTCAACTCACTCATGCATTGTTGTGAAACAACCAATTGGGTTGGCCTCAGCAGCTGACCTTTGACACGACACGACAGGACATAATGTAAACTAAACTAATCGAGCTGTCTGTCTGTCAATACTAGAGTCTAATTTAAGTACAACACGTGTACGTACGGGGAAAGTTTTTACAAATTATTTTGTCGTTTGTAATTTGAGATACTTACCAAAATTATTGATCAATTCAATCCAATTGTGGTCCAAGGTAGGGCTCAACTCATGCATTGTTGTGAAACAACCAATTGGGTTGGCCTCAGCAGCTGACCTTTGACACGACACGACAGGACATAATGTAAACTAAACTAATCGAGCTGTCTGTCTGCAAATACTAGAGTCTAATTTAAGTATAACACGTGTACGTATGGGGAACGTTTTTACAAATTATTTTGTCGTTTGTAATTTGAGATACTTACCAAAATTATTGATCAATTGAATATTTTTGACATTTTAATTTTTTGATCGATGTAAGTTTATTTTAGGTGACACTGGCACTGGCACTGGCACTACACTGCTCTTGGCTAAACTTGTCACTTGAGCTTCAATGAAGCGGAAAAAGTTTACACCTGTCAATTAGACACACTTGCGTTTTGCCTACGTACGAGGGCAATGGACAGGACAATGCAATTTAATTGAGTGCAGTTGCAGCAGTGAAACTTCAAAGTCTCGATCGATCTCGAATTGAATCTTGACCCGTTTCGCTTCACTTGACCCGAGTACAGCTTTTATTTTCTGATTTTCACACCAAAACAAAATTTCTATTCTTCTACTGTATACTACTGTATCACACTATAATCAAAAATGTTCGGATTCTACAAAATTTCAACTGCACTGCACATGCGCAGATCATGAGTATGCGCAGATTTCAAATTTTTGGTTAAAATTCATATTCACGTATTTTTACAGGAATCTATTCACACCAAAACAAAATTTCTATTCTTCTACTCTATACTACTGTATCACACTAATCAAAAATGTTCGGATTCTACAAAATTTCAACTGCACTGCACATGCGCAGATCATGAGCATGCGAAGATTTCAAATTTTTGGTTAAAATTCATATTAACGTATTTTACAGGAATCGTTGCATTTGCTCTTCCTTCCTCAATTTAATCGTTCGTATTCGTATCTCCGGAGAATCTGAAAATAGGAATTGGGTGGATACACGCTCCAAGAATTATCACAACTTCCACTTCCACAACAATACGAAACAATGGAAACGGAATCGAAGGATATTTTGCCAATGTTAATGTACAACACTTAAAAAACTTAAGCTTGGCTAGGCTAGGCTATTGGCTCCCATGCACCTGTGTGTGTGAATGTTTAGATTTTTTTACTACTATATAAAATTAAATACAAAAACTCAAGTCTTGCGTCTTGCGTGTTTGGCTCTTGTGGTGAAACTGAACGAAGAAATGATGGCTATGGCTGAGGTGTTAAGAAATACTTGAGTGCACTCAGCCAGCCAGCCAGCCAGCCAACCCATAAGAATTGCACAGGTAAGCTGTGAATGTGAATCTACCTGCTAATTGCATTTCTTAGTCAATGCAAAGCAAAGCAAAGCAAAGCAAAGCAAATGCCCAAAGGGAGCCAACCAACCAACCAACTTTTGCTTTTTTTCCCATTTGCCTTTCTTTTGTAAAGAATTCAGCATCAACCCTTTGAGCAGCCAAGCCGTCTCGTCTACGTCATTTTAATTTCTTTTTTAATCTTATTAATATAAAGAATAATAATTATTTTTGATTCCAAGAAGAGCAATCTATTCAATCTACTGAACGTCTAAAAATTAAAAGTTTGATTTTATCACAAAGCATAAGCAAGGCAAGGTGAAAATTAATTAATTAACTAATTAATTCGAAATTAAAATATTAGAAAAATGCAAGGGCATGCGCAAAATTATGTGGGACTAAATAGCGGGACATTGACATATTTAAAATTCCAAGAATCCCGCCATGGCCTGCGGCAATTGAACTGAATCCTTTCCTTTGTCAATTCAATTATTTAATTCAAAAGGAACGTATGATTATTAATGTGGATCATTTAAAATTCTCATTCATGAGAAATGACACCAATGAGTCATCATGCTCGTGCGCATGCGCATGCGCATTGTGCATTGGAACCCTGGGAATGTTTAATTTCAATTTCTGTGATTCTGATTGTGATCTAGAGACTATGACTGTGGCATTTTTATTGAATGCACAGGCATTCCAATACAATTAAAGTGTACAATGTAGTAGTAGTAAAAAGATAAGGACAATGTAAAT